>JARFJB010002318.1:292500-360000 GCA_036346205.1 Vesta saturnalis | reverse complement strand
TTTTACACTGTTGCCTATTTTCGTTATGAATGTATTAAAGAAGGGGTTGCATAATTATCTTATTAAGAAAATAAGGTACCTATCTTTTGGGTTTGCAGTCGGGAATTTTTCTATTTATATTTTAAATAGATTTATGCGTTTCGGTAGCAATTACAGTTATGGTTCTCTATAAATGGTAATATGTTAAGAATTACTTGAGATGTTAGAATAGTTATTTACAACTTTACACTTGCATATAACTTGAATAAAATTTGTTACATTTGTTCTTATCTATTCATCGTTTATTAAAATTAGACCCCTGTAGTTGGCTTTATACGTTTATCAAATTTATATTTTTAGCAGGGTTATATTTGTGTTTTCACCTTTTTCATATTTCATAAATTTGTTTAACGTCTAAAGTAGTTCTAACAGATATAACCATGTACTGAGGACGATAACTGTAATTGTTATCGAAACGTTTAAGTTTATATAAAATACACGATTAAAAACTCAAATTTTATTATGTGTAATAGTCGTGAAAGTTAACGTCTTCCAGTTGTTATTAAAATTATTTAATTTTTTTTATTCCCTCTTTGTGGGTTAGAAGATCACGCGTTGTTTCCCACCAGATATTTAGGTTTTAAATGCATTTATAGCTTGGTTTTCCATTTTCTAAGCGTAAGTCAGCAATACATTGAATAATTATCGGAACAGCGTTATCATGTTTCGATTTTCAAAAATCACGTTTTTTAAGAATTTCAAGTGCCTGAAAAGCTTTATTTACATCAAGAGAGTTCGATACTGATTGGAGTCTAAATTTCCAATAATCAAATCCATTTCTAAAAAAAAGAGTAATTCTGTTTTCATTTGCACGATATGCATTTGCTGCCATTTTTTCTTCCTTATATCCCAATGTTCATGTTCATTTTATGCTTATTTTTACCACTCTCCCTTTTCCGGGCTCATAACCATTTTTATATTTAAAGTGGGAACCGTACTTAGAGAAAGTAGCGATTAACTAAATTAATTTATTGTTATAAAAAAAAACTTTACATGTATCAAGCCTTCGTTACTACAACTAAAAACAACGTTGCCATATCTCGTTTATCTGTAGGTTTGCCATTTGTTCATTATTATTGAACGTTATTAACATCAACTACTGCGCTCAAATCCAAGTGCGCAAAGACTACTGTGCATTCTATGCGGAAAACTAGTAATATAAATAGGTATAAGCTATGAGGTTATGCTTCGATTCCTACCACCGGCGAATGATTGTCATTAACTGATATAAATAGGTCACACATTGCAAAGGTGACAACTGATCTACTCGAGAAAAAACACGCGTGAGGACCAAGGTGGATCAAGCCCAAGAAACATACAAGTGCTTAATTAAAAATTTAATAATCCACATTGATTAGGATTCCAGAAATAACAATCATGTTCAACCTGATCCATATTGCAACTTGGATATTTAGTTATGTACACCATTGTTACTGTTTGTGTAGCTTTAAAAACAAACACAAGAAATAGTTGTAAGTATACATTGTGTATTATGTGAATGAAAACAATATTCGTACCAAACAATTCTTAATCAAAATTGTGCCTATAAATTTATATTTATTTAATTACGAATTTCGCAGTTACAATAATATTCTAGACGTTCAGAAATGTTAACCTTGAGTATTGATTACTCTCCTTATAGCTTCTGTATTTGATCGAATGTGTAAAAGCTAAACGCAGTTATAAATGGTAATAAGAGTTCAAAGTACCCAATAACGATCATCCTTAGAATGCATATTCCAATAAACGAACTTTGACTGGATTGTCATTAAACAAGATCGCATTTCTCTAATGCAACTAAATCACAAATAGATAGGAGTAAACGAAAGTTTGCTTCGTAACTCCGTGGAGAAGTACCACGAGATTTACTGTCAATACATTAAGAAAATCACCTACAAGGTCACACCACTTTTTTATATACAGTGAGTCATTTAAATTTCAAGGGTCTAGTTTTTGGAGAAATGCTCGGACACGTTGATTTTTATTCTTGACTGCGGTTTTTTTAGTGGTATAACTGTGTATATATCGTGGCCCAAAAATTAGTTACGACCACCAACTTGATTTTGACAAATGGAAACACCTTTTTTTTTTAATCTCATGTGCCATGCTTTATATCTACAGTCAACAGATCTCGAGATATTTAGGAAAAAAATGAATATTGTCTTTATAAAATTATCAAGAACACTCGTATCCAAGGTGATCCATAAACAATAGGTACATGTTTTCATTTCGTTGTGTATGTCAATTTATTTCTGACGTCGAATTATAACATTTGTCATTTCCGAAATGGTGTATTTTTGGATGAAACATTTCCTAACAGGTGGATAAGAAGGAGATGATCTATCGAATGGCCTGCTAGGTCACCCGACCTAAACCCGTTGCATTTCTTTCTCTGGGGTTATCTAAAATCAAAAGTATATGTTGACAGGCTAAACAATCTGGAGATATTGAAAGCGAAAATTAGAAAAGAATTGCGTGCCATAACTCCAGAAGTGGTTGCCCAGAGAGTTTATTCATGGCATTGGCTATTATCAAGCCGCAAATGGTGCCACTTTGATTTGTTGTTGTGTTTTTTGAATAAATTGTTCCTTTTGACAGAAAATGAAGGCCGCCTTCCTTGATATGGTTGATACGTTCAATTGTAAATTCCTCGAGATCTGATGACTTTAGGTATAGGACTTGGTACATGAGATTTCATCAGATTTCAAACCAGATTCAGAAAATGAAATAAAAAACAGGTGTTTCTATTTGACAAAATCAAGTTGGTGGGGGTAACTTTATTTAGGCCACCCTATATGCAAAATTTTACCACTAAAAAAATCGCAGTCAAAAATAAAATCGACGTGTCCGAGCGTTTCTCCAAAAATTAGATCCTTGAACTTTAAATTAATTTAGACATAGCTTCTGGGAAATACTGTATAAATTTGACACTAATAATATATCAGTTTCTTCATATTTTTTTTTACTATTACGTTTACTTTTTTTGTAATTGTACAGTTTTTTAGAATTTATCAAAAGCAAATAACCGTAACATTACGAATAAAAGTTTATTTCTGTCTGCAAAACTTAATTTCAATAAAATTAGGGATAAACCGTCTACCTTCGCTTTTAAACGTTTCTTCCTAGATTTACTTTTAAAGACAGGTTAAGGATTTCATTAAAGATGTATTTACAGCTTTAGTGATTGTGCACTCCCAAGCAATTTTATTGGCTTCAATAACATAATGAAATCGTGTTAATATTACTCGTTTATTTCGAAGCTACGACACTATATAGAATTAAATATTGTTAAATGTTTATGCTTTTAGTAGTGTTCACTAACCACGCTGTGATGTGTTGCACATAATAAATTTATTAAACAAATTGCAATGTGAATGTCGACATTTAAATTGGTTAAGAAATGTTTTTTTAACTGCTGAATTTAGCAAAATAATTAGTTGATCGGCCTGTTTCCACAGTTTTTGCTTTTATAGCGCGACGTTTCGGAAGTGGACGGAAGATATACCGTAAAGATTTATTTAGAAACAGCGCTGTGATGGCAAAGTACTCTACTAAATTTGTATACAATTTTACGTATTTTAGGATTTGGCGTCCAGTGGTTTTTAAAAAATCTCAACCTAGAGGTGTGATATGGAAACCACACTCTAAACGAACATTATTGGGTTCCATCGCAATCCAATGCTACCAACGGTGTTTTTCTCTCATAGTAAGACAATTCTTAAGGAATGTAATCTGGCATCCATATACAAACGCCACATTGATGGAAAATGCCAAATTGATGTACGCTTGTTTGAATGTGTTGTTTTTATGTGTTTATACATTAGAATTGGTTTCCATGTTGTCGGTAATCTTGATACATCATCCATGGAATCGAGGTTGTGCTTCTCTATTTCGATAAACTCTCTGATGTGTAATGTTCTATGTTGGCTAGCATTGTGGTGTTTTGAAAATCAATCTTATGGCCTGATGTTTGTACATGTTGTGCCAAAGATGAGGTAGCCTTTTTAACAGCATTCATATGTTCTTCTCTTCTTGTACTGATATTCCCGTTTGTTTGTCCGATATATACCGAAACATATCCGCCACCTGGAATTCGGTATACTCTTTGTCCTTCTTGCTTTATTTGTTCTTTGGGAATTTTTACCATCGTATTGATCTTCCTTGCTGGTTTAGATATTGTTTTGATTTTGTGTTTCTGTAGTATCTTGCTTATTTTATCGGTTGTTCCTTTTACGTACGGTACGTATGCTATTGTTGTAGGTTCTTCGTTTTCTGGTTGACCTGTGTTGTTTCGTTTTCACGGATTTACTGCTCTTCGTATGTCCAGTTCCTTAAATTTACTTTGGCGTAAGGATCTGCTTACTTGGTTTATCTCTGCCTGCTTGTGGTCATCGTCAGTTATCGTTCTAGAGCAGTGTAATTGATTAACTTTTTCTAGATCCATCGCGAACTGTATGTTTTTATTTTTCTGGTTCAGATGTTCCAGGAATCTATATGTCTTCACTGCCATGGTTCCATACGACAAAGGTGTCATCGACGTATCTCAGCTACGGGCAAAGCATGCCCAAATTTATGATATGTTCTGCTGGTTTATATTTCGGTAATATTATATTTAGTGCTGTCACAAAAAGATAATCAATTACCATTTCTGGAAGTATTGATAAAAGTTCACAACGATCGATTTGGTCACACCATATTCCGGAAACCGACACTCTCAGATCGATATCTTCCAGCAGACTCACACCATCATCCCGCACAAGCACATTCTGTACTGAAACCGCTAATACACCGCTCTAAAACGCCAAGTGACGAAGACCACAGACCAGCAGAGATAAACCAAGTAAGCAGATCCCTACACCAAAATGGATTCAAGGACATACAAATAGCAATAAATCTGAGAAAACGAAACACCACAGGTCAACCAGAAGACGAGAACCTACAACAATAGCATATCTACTGTGCATAAATATAACAACGGATAAAGTAAGCAAGATACTACAGAAACACAAAATCAAAACAATATTTAAACCAGCAAGGAAGATCAACACGATGCTAAAAATTCCCAAGGAACAAATAAACCTGAAAGGGCAAGGAGTACACCAAATTCCATGTGGCGGATATGCTGCGGTATGTATCGGACAAACAAACAGGAAGATCAGTGCAAGAAGAGAAGAACATATTAATGCTTTTAAAAAAGGCCAAACTACCTCACATTTGGCACATGTACAAACACCAGGCTATAAAATTGACTTTGACATATTACAAATCATCATCGATCGAAATGCATACACACCCTCAATACTAGGGATGATGGATCAATATTTAATACGGAAACCAATTCTAATGGATAAAGACATAAAAGCAATACACCCACGACAAAACGAAAGCGAAAGTAGAGAAAGTAAAAGTGCAACGAAAGAAAACAACAAAAAAGAAAGTAGAAAAAGTGAAAGCGCAACAAAGGGACCAAAAATACGCAATCAAGTACGTAACCAGCGATTCGGAACCTATATAACACGTAACCAAAAGGAGTCAGTTCAATACGAGTAACACGAAGCAGAAGCCGAAAGTTAAATGTATCCCGAAGATGGAGAATGGGATCTTGCCGAAACGTCGAGTAAACAGTACAACACCAACGCGGGCCATCACCCGAAACACCATTCAACACGTGGAGGGCGCGGAAATTTAAAATTCATCAATATATATATATATATATATATATATATATATATATATATATATATATATATATATATTAGACATATTTAAGGTCATTTTGGAGCCCGTACGACATAGTAACAGATCGCTGTCAAGCCCGAAAAAACGTTATGAAGCTCGGCTACGGGCTTTCTAAGGTATCATCAAAATGCGATTATACATATGGCAAAACACGTAAATACGAATTTTAGGGTGGGCTCCACAATATACACTTTATATCTGCACTATATGAAGATTGGTTCTTGTCATCACGCTGCTTTTATATACAGCTTGTCTGAGTATACTAACGTGACCTTGTGTAGCCCAAGCAGTGGCAACTATGTCCGGGCTCTGTAAGATCTACTTCATATATACCAACTGAGTTCGAATTTGAAAAATCTAATAAATTATACAAACAACAAAATAATAGACCACATATTTCTTATAAAAAAACCTTTCTGATAATGTTGTTTCAGATTATGCTATATAGTCTTGCAAAACATCTTACATTTTTATTACAACCTCATATAGGAAAAACACTCCATTACATTAAAAATTCTGCCGACTTTGTCGAAAAAATGCATAGTTCCAAAATTGAGGAGGGTGATATAATGGTCCGTTTTGATGTTGTTTCACTTTTTACAAAAGTACCTCTAAAAGAAATTATTGAATACATTGAACATCTTTTTCCAAAGGACATAACTATTCTTTTTCAGCACTGTCTTACTACAACTTATTTCCAGTGGAATAGTAAATTTTATGAACAGATTAATGGTGTAGCAATGTGTAGTCCCTTAGACGTGATGTAGCTAATTTTTACATGGAAAAATTTGAAATATTAGCATTACAAAATACACCTAAAACACTTTTAGTTTGGTAGATGACACATTTGTTATTTGGAGACATGAAGAAGAGGCACTGCATGAGTTTCTGGTTTTTATAAATGGTATACATCCTAGTACTCAGTTTACCATGAAAAAAGAAACTAATGGGAGTTTACCATTTCTTGACATATTAATATCTAAAAATAATAATTCACTATCTTTTAAGGTTTACACAAAGCCGACACACACTGATAGATACCTTCATAAATTATCCAATCACAATCCACGTCAAAAAATTGGTGAAATTCAATCTTTAGTAGATCGAGCAAAACGAATTTGTGACCCTGAATTTTTGAAGGATGAATATAAATATTTAACAAAATCCTTACAAGATAATGGATTTTCACTTACAGATATTAATAATGTTATTACACTTTCTAGACGTAACCTTAAAGGTAAACCAGTTCTTAATGTTGGTACTGCTTTTCTTCCTTTTATAGCTAATGTTACAAATAGAATTGAAAAAATCCTAATTAAATATGGCATTAGGATTATGTTTAAACCTACAAGAAAAATTAAAGAACATTTAAGATCACTTAAAGATGTGTCAAACCCATTATCATATGTATAAGTTATCTTGTTCATGTGGAAAAGTATATATTGGAACCACAAAACGGAGCTTTGAAACAAAACGTAAAGAACATATGAGATTTTGTAGAGTAGTTCAACCAGAGAAGTCTGCGGTGGCTGATCATGCCTTGAATAATCTAAATCATCACATTCAATTTAACATTATGGAAATATTGTCAAGACAAACTCATTATTATGTTCGTTTACAACGTGACGCTATTGAAATATACAAACATCCTAATAATTTTAATAGACAAGAAGAAAATCTCCGTTTAAATGGGTTTTGGCATCTTACAATTAAAAAAAGGCATAATGATACGTCTTAATTTTGATTTTAATTTATAATATGTCTAGGTTTTTTGCTGTATTTTTTCTAGACCTTGAAGCAAACGCTTTACCAATTATACGTTAAATTACCACAGCGTTAAATTACCACAGCACTATAATTTAATACACGTAGTTGAAATTAAGATTAAAATTAAAAAATTACAAAAAAAAAACGTTCTGCATTATGCTTGCACTTATTGACAAAAGATATCTCTTTGTTATATTTAACTGGATTATTTTGTTTGATGTGATGTTTATATTTGTGAATGCTTCTATCATTTTGAAATAGATGTTTTTCGCAACTTTACACTTACATCATAACTTGATTAAATTTTGTTAAGTGTGTTTTTTGGTTGACACTTTTCATTGTTAGTTTTCGCCGTTAGAGAGTGTTCTGATTTGTCATCTTTAAGCCAGTTCAACAATATTTAATTTTTAATGATCTAGTTATTCTTTACTAAAATTTAATTCTATAGTTGGGTTTATACGTTTCTCAAACTTATATTAATAGCAGGCTCATGTTTATGTTTAATTTTTCAAATTTGACAAAATTGTTTACATCTTTAACAATTTTGATAGATATTACTACTGACGAAGACAACTGTAAGTGTTATCGAAACGTTTAGATTGTATTATTTAAAATACACCATTAAAACCCAAAAAAGATAAGAATTTTATATGTGTGATAATGGTGAAAGTTTAAACTTTCATATTTAGGATTTAATCACGTATTACGTGGATGATCTTACACTTGTAGATCTTTTAATCACTAGTATCGAATTCTAGTGTATAGCGTCGTTAGAGTATAATAAATACTCAAAAGTTAAAGAATATTCACACTTTCTAATGTTTGCATCGTTGCAAAAAAAAAAAACGGAGATATGTAACTGTAGATGAATTAATATATTAAGTTATTCACTTTACAACATTCATCAAACAAACTGAATGAAACAAAAGTGACAATGATGTATCAGTTTTAGGTAATCATTTACTTTAAAGCAAATGGAATTAAAATGTAAACTTTCTGTAATGAACCGTAAGTGCCCCAAATTTACATTAAATCCAGATAATACAGCACTGTTTTGTGTGTCAGTAAATGAAAATAATAAACAAACAGCATTCAATAAATTTAAAGGAGGAACTTGTCAGTATCTTGCTTGTTTCAAGATATCCAAACGTTCCGCTGTTACAAATAAAATACACGTTATGTTGACCTCGAATTAAATTTGCAAGATTTGTTATATATTTTATTTGTTACCTAATAGTAAACATGCATTAACTAAACCTAAGCTATGCAAAATCACTTTTACATGTTACTAAATTGTAAAACTTTTTACTAAACTGTCATTAATAGCATGTATATTTGTGACCTTAATTTTCCAATTATTAACCCGTTGTCGTAGTAATACTTTTAACTCACGCTGACATATAAATGTCATTATAATAGTAGATTATATTACAAGTGAGCGAAATAAGCCATTATAAGCAAGTGAGATTTTTGACGCAAGAGCGCTTGTGCGAGTGTGACAAATTCTCACGTACTTATAATGGCATTTCACTCACGTGTGATATACGTCGTTTTGTCCAACAGTTGCATTTTTTTTAACGAAAAACGAGATTATTTAAAAAAAGTATAAAAAAGAACCAAGCAGCCAGGTCTTGGTTGTCATGGTCGGTCGACCGGTTGTCATGAATACGTTGTTGATATTAAATTTAGTCACTAGTGAATAAAATTTGATTTTAGTAACAGAGAACTAACGTATAAAACACGTGAAAAACTGCAACTGTTGGACAAATAAATTTATATCCTAAAGTCACATTTTGAATATAATTTTCGAATAAATACCAAATAAAATATATTGCACTAAACTCAAGGTGTCAAGAGATACTTCCCGCCTGATTGCTCGCCAATAAACTTTACCTCTCGCCACTAAAAACTTATTTACCATGCTAATGTTGTAAAATACTATAACCCTGCTGTTGACTTCAGATAAATAATTTGCTATTTTTAGAAAAAAATTTAATGTTGTATTCGTTAACACTGAATTGGTGAATACACCGTTTTATCACTAAAGCGCTATCTTATCTAACCTTCAACCTTCTTGTGGTAGAAATAAATATGAATAATTTGTAACAAGAAATCATAAACCGTTTCGAATTTCATCATGAAAGAATGCTGAAGTTACCACATAGTTTAATACTTTTATTAGAGAGCGTCAATAAATGACTTCCGAAACGTCAATATTAATGATCAAATTGAGTCATTGTTATATCGCGGCAAAATTAATCATTTTATATTGCTCTCACGAATTGGCTTTATGTAATTCTGAAATTTCTCTCGGTGTTTGGTAAGGTCTATTGTTTTGCAAACCCCCGTTAGCAAACAGAAACGTCCACTGGCGTGCTTAATCCTATTATCTTTCACACTCTTTACATTTTTAAATACATGCACCCTAGGTTTAAATAACATCGTTACGGATATTATGTGATACGTTCAAAATTGTCAGTGGCGTATCAGAAGTCATGCTTCGTAAAGTATATATTGTAAAAATGTTCGTGCATAAATAGCCTTTTACGTCATAACATAATTATATTGCATATGCCATGAAATATGGTATGTTGGCTAAATTTTCTTACAGAACCTATTTCTATATTTCACAATTAAGCGGTACGCCAAAACAAACACCATTACAAATTAAGAGTAAAGAAAATCTAACGTTTACTTTACATTTTATTGCAAAATGTAATATGGTGCCGTTATGGTAAATCGGGCGGCACCATATTTTTCAGTTACGCCACAAGCCTGTAATTGAAAGAAAAAAAAATTACACAAACTAATTTAAAAGAACTTCACAGGTGTACTAGAACATATAACCATCTTTTTTCTAAAGCATACAATTAAGCATTTAAAAAAAATAACGTTTATTATGTGCAAAATAGCACATAAACACGACTATATACATAAAACATAAACATGAAATATAATATTGAGTTCAAATTAAATGTCAAGCACCATTACATACTTGTTTATAATAATGACTTTAATGATATAACTGATAACGTTTGACCAACCTGTTTGGGTCCTTTACATTAAAACAAGTTCAATAACCCTAAGTACGCATGTCGACTATTCAAACCTGATGTTAGATTAATACTGAAGTAATGATTCATAATAACCTACGATAACTTAAACTACTGTTTTACAGACTAGGCACAAAATACTATCGTGCGTGGAAATCAAGGGAGCTTCAATATAGGTTACTCCTAAAAAAAGAGAATTACTCCCCTTCTAGAATTTCTTTAGGTAATCAGGACGTTCTCTCAACCTCCGCAATTAGCAAAAGACGCACCAAATATACGCACGGTGATTTCAATGTCTGCTGTCTGACTTGTTTTAATGCACTCTGCTTCTTTACGAGCCGTCACACACAATATTGATTTGTGCAACTCATAAACAATCACGTGGCAGTATACCTGATCAACATCCGCTTTAGTTACTTTAGATAATGGTACAAATTCACCAAAAACAGGTTTAAAACATACAAGTACATAAACTGGCTGTACTTTACCCATAAAGCGAGAGTACCACTTTGATTTTAATCTGAATCTTTGTCTTACTATTCTTTAAACATCTTAGTAAGTTGCAGTACTGTTCTTACTAACCACTTTAAAAATATCGATATAAATAAGAAGTGCTTGACATTTAAGTTTTCACTCAATTCTTACATTAAATATAAACAAAGAAATTCAATGTAGAGTTCTGTCTAGTTTCGTAAATGACGCCACTATAAATTAAAAACATGCCATTCAACAAAAAATGCTGTATTACTTTTTCCTTTGTATCGCTAACTAACACATGTCCTTATAAAAAAAGTCTGTTATTTCCTAAACCGACATTAAAATAATTTTAGCACTCGGATGTAACAAATAAAAATTTTACCCCTTACAAAGAAATTGTAATACTATATTTTTACAAACACCAAAGGTTATTAAGCAATATTCACCGTTACGGACAGTTAAGAAAAAGGAATTCTTAAAAAATAAACGCGCCGTTGAACACAGATAATGTTTCTTACTTACCTTCTAGAGGGGAACACTCCTATTTTCTAAAATCGTCACTTAACAACCCAATAGCGTGTGTGTGCCTGTGTGGATGTATGTTAGTACCCACGATAACTACAGAACGAAAGCACGGACTTAAAATTTTGTATTTAAGCTTATTTTCATTTCACGTGGAGCTGATTAGATTTTGGAAGAAATCCAGCTGCGGACAGGAGGGGTTATTAGGGGCAGTTTTGGTTTTATCAATGCATAATTTAAGTGTTAGTTCAATTTTTTTCAATATTTGAACAACGATTGATTTTATAAGAAAAACTGTAGACATATTTTTTAAGGAAAATTTAATTTTACGTAACTTTTTTTATAAAGTTTCTTACTATAAGGCAAGGTAAGTCTAAAAATTAATTAAATAGGAATGAAAATGGTTACAGTGTATTATTGATATCTTATAGACGCAGGCAGCTTTGGAATTTTTTTTAAATTACGATGTATTTATGTAATAATAAATAATAATAAACATATTTATTCTTTGACAATAACAATTATTGTATAAGATTCGTCAATTTTCTTAATCTAATTAATTAAATAACACACTAACGTTACAAAAATTCGTCAAGACTATATACACATTTTATGACTAGATATTCTTTTAATTTGAGTTTAAAACTCTTTAATGTTTTGCTATTTTTATATCCTCTGGCAATTTATTATAGTAATTTAACCCTAATTGTCTTGGAGATTTGCATGCAAGCACGCTTTTATAGGTCGGAATATAAAATGTTTGTTATTTCTAGTTTTATGTTGTGAATGTCACTTATTAACAGCCAATTTTGTTTATTTTGATAAATGTAGAGACACAATTCATATATAAATAGACTAGATAAAGTTAGAATTTTAAGTTCGGTGAATATGTGTCTACAACTACTGGTGGAGGGAATATTTAGGATCGTTCTAATTATTTGCTTTTGAGCAATAAATACATTTTAGAAAGGTGGAACTACCCCAAAAACAAATGCCATATCTAATCTTAGATTCTATGGAATGATAAATCATTAATTGCTGTTTTATCGTTAGGAAATGACGCAGATGTCTGAATAAGTCCCAAGAATTTTATACACCTCTGTTTTGTAATATTATTGGAGTTTATACTTAAGGTAAGAGTTGGGATCTGTTTTTGGTGGTTATGAAATCTGATGTAATTAGTTTTATCAGGATTACTAAACCAAATATAAATATCATTTAGTATGCTATCACATTTGGCTCTTAATGCAGCATTTGACTTATCTGAAACAATGATAGATGTATCATCGGCATATTGAACAACGAATCCATCAGCAATGGTACTTGCAAAGTTATTTATGTCCAGCAGGAACAAAATGGGTCCTAGTATAGTGCCCTGGGGAACACCAATATCTATGTTAACTGTTTTGGATTTAAATTCACACACTGCATTTTATGATTATTCATATACTTACATAATGGGATCGATTTTAGAAAACTTTGAAGCCAATTTAAAGCTGTACCACTAATACCGGAGCATTTTAATATTTTAATTAGTTCATTGATGTTAACACAATCAAAGGCGCGACTTAAATCACAGAAAATTGCAATTGGGTAGAGACCTTTTCAATCTGAACGAGTACCTCTTCAATTAGATCATGCATAGAGTGACTTTCCTGAGCGAAAACCATGTTGTTTATTTGATAAAATTTGATTTTTTCCAAATATTGAAGAAGGCGGTTTGAGTAACACATTTCAAAAATTTTGAAAAGCCGAGGTTAGAACAATTGGTCTACAATTTTCAGGCATTTGAGTGTCACATTTCTTATGCACAGGAATTATTTTCCCAATTTTAATACTATTTGGAAAAATACCATTACAGAAGGAAAGATTAATTATATACGTAAGAGGTTTTGAGATATAGAATATTATACGTTTTAGAATAAAATCAGGAATGTTATCAGGACCTGCTGACCTTTTATTTTTAATTTGTTGTTTACAAAGCGAAATAGTTCTTCTTCAGTATACGGTTGTAGGAGGAAATGACTATTTATAATATTTTGGTCATTTGGTAAAGAAATATTAGAGTTGGGAATTCGTTAATTGCATCTAGAGGTGCATTTTAAAGTATTCTACGAAAACGTTTGCAATTTCGTTAGGATCTTCAGTTATGTGGCCTTTATTTTTAATTTTTCTTATGTTAGCATTTTGTAATGTCGGTTGCTTAGAAATTTTAGAAACTATTTGCCAAGCCTTCCTTGTTGGATTTGCATCATTTAGAATTATATTTTGGAAATGTTCTTTTTAGTTTGACTCACCAATTTTTATGGCGTTGTTTTGCGAGTTTGTAATTTGGTACTAAGTGGGGTATTTACTACACAAGGCAAATAAATTTTTAGTTTTTCACTAGAAGATTTAATTTCTTGGTTTACCCAAGATGAAGTTCTGTTTACGCCATGATTACTACAAATCCGTGGAGGAAAATGTTGTTCAAATATGTATATAAAATGGTTATAGAAAAATCAAATGCCGCATTTACATCAATAATGGTATACAAATAATCCCAATTTATTGAAGCCAGCTCACTTTCAAATCGACTAATTGAATTTACTTCCAAAATTTCTTTTATATATGAAAGACTCTTACCTATTTTTCCTTTATCAAAAGCATTTCAAAAGTATGGTTTTATGATCGGATATAACATTGTCGACAACACAGGCGGTGCCGTGGGTACCGCTGGGATTTACGTATATATGATCGATAATTGTGGCAGTTGTTCCTGTGACTCTGGTAGGCCAACCTACAACATTTTTTAGATTGAAAGTAGATAAATGATTTGATAACCTACTGAAATCGGTTGAATTTAGATTAGCGTGTACATTAAAATCTCCACACAATATAATGTTGGCACTTGGTTTAAAAATATACTTTAATACATTCGTTAAAGAAACAATGAATATTTTAACGTCTGCCGAGGGCGATTTATAACAGTTTACAATTATATGTTCTGTTGATCGATAGTAATAGGAAATTGCACAAATTTCAATTTGTTTATCAATGCAAAAATTGTTTAAGTCTATTTTTATATTTAATTATATTTTGTTGTACTTTAACATAGATAGCGACTCTCCTTTGAAAGATTTTCTACAATAGTAAGACGCTAAGGAGTAACCTTCAATAACTACATTTTCAATATGTTGGGGTTTCATACCGGTTTCAGTTAGACAAAAAAACAAATTTTCAAAATCGTGAATGTCGAGAAGCAAATCATTTATCTTAAGTAAATTTAAGTATTGAATATTTATCAATAGCAAATTGGGATCAAAAACTACGCTGGTTGTTCTTCTATTTTCCTCTTGAATAAAAACGTCTTATGCACACTTGATCTGGCCACATTGATGGGTCCATCGCTTTTTAAAGTTTTCTTCCGTTATAGCTACCTAAAGGAAGCGTAGATTTCGGATTTTTGGAGTTAAGCAATTCACATGTCACTTCAGGAAAATGTGGTTTAAAAACTCGTAAGATCTTCCACCGTAGTCTTTGGTGCTAGTCGCGATACGTGCACAACGAATTTCGGAATACCTTTCAACGTGCATGACGCGTTTGACGGTGATTCTTTAATAGATCCAATGATAAGCGGGCGATTTTTATTTTTTTTTTTGTATGTCGCAGTTTTCCATGTAGTATTGTAGACTTCTGTGGGGTTATCTTTGCTACTGTTGGTATTCTCGTCGGTTTCCGCATCAGCTTTTCCTACAATAGCATTTTTTATTTCAACAGAAATAAGAAGTTTTAGTCATTTTGTTATCAGTCACCTGCTTTGGGCTATTTGATAATAATTGAACTGTGCGACCTTGTCCTTGTTTATTAAAACTAGTACTATTTTCCACGCAAACTGATTTTGATTTTAGAATATCAATTTGGTTACGTAATTGTGCAATAATGCTATCTTTTTGTTTAATGATATAATTAAATATGCGTATATCAATCTTGTTATTTTGATCGGCGATATTGCTTACCGCTTCAATAAAATTTTTGTCAATATTACAGCAATTTCCGCCACTCATTTCACGATTTTCTTCACAACATATAATTGGATCGTCACTTACGAATTTTATAGTCTTTACTAGTTTTGCACAACTAACATGAAAACTATTTTCGCATTGTACACGTTTAATACCGGTCACTACCTTCGATTTACACTTTTTACACAGAGTACCTGAGGTGTTGCTGCGCGCCGCCGCCATAACATTACATTTTTGTCTATTAATCTCTATCTGACATGAAGATTTAAAGTATATTATGCAACGAGCATTTAATGCCTATTAAGACACGAGTATGAGGATTACGACGAGCCGTAGGAGTTCTAAAGAATCGAGTGTCTTAATATAAATGCAATTGCATACACTATTTTTCTACGACCTCTTAATAAAAAAATAACAAAAATAACTAGGTAGGTATGTACTTTATTTTGAACATTTATGTTTATAGTATAATGAACAGTACTGACTTGTACTAAAAAACCTTTATTACAAAATAGCAAAAATGAATTTTGACAAAAAGAAACAAAACTTTACAATTACCTATTCTTTTGATTAATAATTACATTTTCTATAGTACAATTATTAAATTGCATTTGAGGCACTTTTGGGGTAACATTAGTTGATGCCATTGCTGTGTTGAAGGTAATGGATTAACATTTATTGAATTGTTGATTTCGTTGTATTCAATCAATTTAAAATTTGATTGGTTACATTGATTTTATTTTGAACTGAATCTCAATGTAATTTTCGGCTACTGCCGTAGATTTCACCACCGTGGTGTTTTAAAGAGGTGATGTCACCACCAGCATCAACTAATATTGTTGCAGAAGTGCGACGAAAGCAATGTCCGGTATATAAATTGGGACCAGGAAGATTTAGGTAGATAGCAATTTCTTTTCCTATCCCACCAAATTTATTTATTCCTACGTTTTGTAGGCATTTCCATTTATGTAATTGATAAAAATGACGTAGTTACACAGTTTTAGGGCGAAGATTCATGTACCTTTGCATGTTTCATAATACTTTCCTGTTATTGCAAATTTTCTTGTTGTTTTCGTTTTTGTGTCCCTAATTGTAACTAACAGCGTTGATTTAAAATCATCATTTACATCTTTTAGTTCCAATTTGTGGAGCTCGTTCTTCTGCAAGCACCCATAATGCCAAAAATACATACCACCTATGAAAGAAACACTATTTTTCCTGTACAAACAAATAACCTTTGCCAATAAATATTTAACATCAGGGCTTCTCCAATAAATTGTTTCATTTCATTCGTAGAAAACGTTTTAGATTTTTTGGGTTTATACCCTTCAGGTTTCCTTTTCATTAGAGCATGCAATTTGGTGTATTTGGATATATCCACTTTATGTTTAAGAGATAACGTAGATTTTAAAATTGAGTATCGTGTCCATAAACTTGAAGATTTAAATTTTTTAGCCGCTTCTTCAAAATAAACCATTAGAACGTTTTCCGAAAAGCTGTTAACGTTCTTGGTATTTCTCCAATCCATAAATTCGAATAACATTTTTCATACGCTTTTGCCGATTTTGCGGGTAATAAATTGTTTGCAGCTATTATAGCTTGTTCTGCAATTTCTGGTGGAGTTAAGTTTTCTATTTCACTGTCACTATCATCCATTTTTGCGGGGTTTTTATTTGAAGAAAGTACAAATTTTCACAACTTTTATTCAAAGATCTTAGAATTGTCACAATTAATTAATTTTATACTGTCAGAAATACTCATATGGCCACTTGATATTTAGCGAACACTGTGCTGATGTTGCATTTCTATTGGTTGTAAAATCACAGCAGATTTGATAGTTAGCAGATATTGTAATAATTTTGCATTTCTATTGGTTGTACACTTGTATCATTATGAAAAATTTGAATCATTATGGGTATCATTAAAGTACAGGCGTACATTTAATAAACCAATTAAAGCATAGGAGTAGAAAAACGTCATTCTGACATCGATCATTGTTTGTGTTTTTACAATGTTGCCTGTTTTCGTTATGAATATATAGAAAGGAGGTTCCATAGTTATCCTAGAAAAATTATAATTAAAATTATTTCATTTCTTTTAACTTTTTAAGTTAGCATCTAGTTGTCTGTTAACTTCTGTCTGGTATGAATTTTTAAACGTCTGTTTGACAATGTTTCCTATTTACGTAATGAACTTATTATAAAAGAGGTTGCATAATTGTCCTAAAAAACTTGTTATTAAAATTATCTCATTTCTTTTAATTTCCATTTTGTAGGATGGAAGGTCGTGTGGTGTTCCACACCAGATATTTATTTATATACTAAAAATGCAGAGTGCATATTACTATAATTATAATTTTTTCCACAATAATTAGATAATAATTTTTGCTTTCTATTTTTAGTGAGCAAAACGGTTAATCTCTAGTGTGAAAAATTTGTTCATCAGTTACTATGCCTGCGGATGCTATGAAAATTATACTATACCTGTTTTGACCGTTCGCCATAACTGCACTGTACACATTTACACCGTACCAAACAGTTAGTGTATAAAATTTCGTGTAATGTTGAAAACGCATACATGTACTACTGTTACATACTTAAAGAAATTATTGGCTGAGATTAGTGGTCATTACCTTACTCACTTTTTAAGTCCATGTTTTTTTACAGAATGTGTCCGTCACTGTCACCTGCAAGATGTCATCGGCGCATCTTCAATAATTGCAATAAATCAGTCATAGCACAAGTTACAAGAGCGAGTTGTTGAACTGCGAGATAATTGATATGATTGTGGAAAACATTATATTTAGCACTCTTGAGCAAAGGCACTTGTAGTCCTCTTGATCTAGATGAAAGTTGGGAAAATTTTGGTCGAGTTAGATGATTTTTTATCATCTTCTTTTTTGAGCTCAAGCTTACCTTCTATGTTCAGGAAAACATCATACATATCCGCAATTACATCTTGACTTTGAATCGTGGTTGCAATTCTTCTCCACTATGAGGATGGAATGTGAAAGAACAGCAGTTGTAGTTTTCTATCATAACAATTTTCAAAATTCCATATCCTTTAATCAATTCTCAATTGTAATAGACACCAAGACTGGTAGATAGAGATTCATAATGTTGATCATACATTATCTCTTCTTCTTCGTCTACATTTGACCAACCAATTTTATTTTCAATTTATTGGGATCGGAAAAACTGCTATTCTACATATAAATGCCCTTCCTTCATGTCTAACACAACATTATTAATTATGATCGCAGTTGCCACAACCCATACGCACTATTGGCGAAAGGTTGAGGTGTGTACTACATCCAATTTCTACACGTTTTACATGAGTATCGTTCGATAGTTTATAATAAACACAATCGATTAAGTATTTATTAGCTGCTTGTTTGTACAGTTCTGATAAATCATCCTTATGTTGAAATGAAGGCCATTCAGTATTAGAAGAATAAGGTCTTCTTGTTTCTCTTCATTATTATTTTTACTTTTAATATTACCATCACTATTTTGATAGCAACAACAGCACAATGTTAAATTTTTATTCATATTGTTACTGCAACTATGTAGGGTGTCCATATTAAACGGTGAACTTTTCAGTTTTGATTGTTTCAGACATGATTTTATTGCTGCTTGCATTATAGTTAGATAACGACTTTACTTGCTGGCAATTGCGCTACGACTAAACAATGTTTAAGAAATAATTCTAGTTAAAGTATGCGTTGCAGCACTACTATTAAAAACAAAATGTTATGTTTGTTGTTTTTCCATCTGCACCTTACTACTTATGCACGCGATGGTTAAGGACGGTCGCCACTGTGCTACCGTAAGGGTTGTATCCCCGACGTCGTGTCCACCACATACAAACACTACATACGCACACCTCATACCACCACCATCACACGCTCCCAATCAAACGTCTCATCCATTTCATAGTCCACGACTTACATCCGATACGTTTCGCCTCCACAAGTCACAAAGCACACACACAAAACCGCACATCACAAAAGCACAAACAATTTTGATTAATAACTATAAATCTGATTCATCCCAATAGTAAACCATATACACTCAAGTATCCTATTCACATCCTTAAACCATACACCTTGCCTGGTTAAACTTAACGTTTATCCATAACCACACCTGTCTCCTGAGACTTTTTGCCGGATGGTACACAGCTTAGACCGCGGCACCATTTGGTGATCCAGTCATTACCCAACTATTCGGTCCCGTCTACAATATCCTAGACTCATTTCCTGCTGATTGGTCACGTAGTAAATCAGAACCGAGATCCTCAGTGCGATCGATCTTACAGTAGTCGTTATTACCGCTAAGGCGACATCCTATCAGTGTAAAACTTAACCACATTCAGTACCTCCCTCACGCTGTCATGTTCAGGCGACACTACGTTAACCATCCTTATCCTCAACCTCTCCTAAGTATTGCTCCATTACGCAGGTAATACACAATTAACCAGGCTGGTTAAATTAAAACACTTTTACAAACACACAATATACACACACCTTCCATCACGGAAATAAAACTCACACCTAGATGTACACTTAACTTGAACACAATTCACACCTATGCAAACAATAATCAACACGGAACCGCCCGCTTAATTAAAAATTGCTTCCTATCCACTCCTTTCTAACTTTGCATACAGCATCTCGAATGCTACACTTTCCCTCCTAGTATTTATTTCTATACAAACCCGCCACAACAATTGACGACCTTTGATTAACCCCTCTAGCATCCCTAATGCAGTCATCTTAGGTGACTTTAATGCCCGCCACATCCAATTCGGTGACACCACAACTAATGGCAACGTAATCCTTCGCTTGTGTTGCAGTTGCGCTTTGAATCGCAACAGCCAACATATTTCGAACATTTAGGTGACTCACTAGAGATCATATGATAGTTTCGAAACCATAGCTCACTATTTCTATCGTGTGCTTGAACACCACGATCACTTCAGATCATATACCACTGTAAACTTTATTTTGTCAGCTCTCCCTCCCTCAAACATAGTCATTAAAGATTTTTCAAAGAAGACTAGAATTGTTCAGAACACATCTCCAAACCTTCTTACACCAATCTTCAAAAATTCGAGAGCCATTAAGATCTAACTTCCGTAATTACGGGGTCGATATCTCTGTACCACTAAAAACTTTGACACTTGCAAACCGCTCCCACAACAGTTGTGAACTGGATCAACGAGAAAAGACGAATGTATCGTCAATTCTTGCGATCCAGGACCCTCTCAAGACCAAATACCGCCTTAACGCCTTAATCAAGAACAACAAACACGCCGAAGATTGGACAAGCCACCTTCCAGCTAGTTACAGAAATGGTAAACTCTTCTGAAACAGTTCGATAGACTGACCAGAGGAAAGTCAACCTAAATCCCCTACCGACCTCAGGGCAATTTCCCTCCGACCAAGGAAAGGTCGATTTCTTTGATAATCACCTCAATCCATTTTCCAATGATGCCAATTCGATAACCGGTTCAGGCACTCCTCGAGGTCGCCTTGATTAATTCGCAACCTTAACCTTCCTGAAATCCAACCTGATAACGAGAATCCTTTTATGATCCCCCGACCATACAATATTTCAAAAAGGAAAAACTCTGCCCAGGTCATGACGGCCTAAATGAAAAATCCTCCGTTATTTCCGACAGCCCTCCGATTACTCTCAACACCAATAACCAATGCCTAATCCTATCCCACTTCCCGACGGACTGGAAATACTTCACCGTCATGATGCAAAACGAACCTAACCTCACCCTCCTCTTATACCAATCTCCTCTAAGTTTCCCTAAATGCTTTGAGCAGATTCTAGCCAGGCGACTCAGGGACCACCTCGAATTTAACGAATTTTCCCAACAGCCAATTCGGCTTCGTCCCAACCGAACATGTCACGATCCCTTGTTGAAGCTGCTTACAGAGACAAGAGCATTCAATCACAAAATGCAATCTGGCTGTTTCTGGACATTGCAATTTGACAGGTCTGTACCGGTCTCCTGCACAAGATCCGTAACCTGACATTTCCGACCCTTAAACTCCTATCTCGTATGACCAAGGTCAGTTCAGTCAGTGGAAAACCTTCAGATCCTTTCCAACCTACAGCAGGCGTACCGCAAGGTTCTGCCCCGGATCCCACGTTATCTTCCATCCGACATTCCCAAGTCACACAACCCAAGTCGTTGCGCAGTTTTATGACTTTCTTGACGGTTAATCGACATACTAATTTACCGAAGATAAGTTCCCAAACCTTGCCCAGAAACGATTCCCTCACCTAAACCAAGGACTCCATCAAAAAGAAGTCACAATGAATTCTTTACTAGAACCCTCAATTGGCTCCCGATGTACAAAAACACTTAACAAACAAACCCAAACCACTGGGCCTCAGGGGAATCCAGAGGTGCCACCCCCTCAACACACTTACAAAACATATACTCGCCCTGTTATGGATTTACGAGCACCCATATACGAACATAAACCCCAATCCTGTCCTCATTGTTTTTGAACCCGAATAAGAATACAAGCTTACCTTTCAGGTTAAAATGACCTAACAAACAAGCAAACAACCAACCACCACAGATTCAAATACAGAAAACTTTGAAATAAAAATCTTCCGACGCCATCCTACCAAAATCCACCCCCTAAAACTATCGTTTTCCAATTCCTTTAGAAAATTTTGCACTTTGCGCATATTCTTAACAATCCGATATTAGGCTACCCATTTCTTTTAAAAAATAGTCTTCGATTAATAACTTGTTTTTCCTTTTCAATTTAATAAACTGTTGTTACGTTAAGATAACTGTAATAAACCAAACATTTTGGAAAATTTTGTTTTTATAAGGACTCGTCATAAAATAATTAAAGAAAGTGAATGGAAGATTATTTCGATAATATATTTAAAATTGTACTCTTAAATTTTTATTTTTTGGTAATTAATTTTTTTTCAAAATGCATTTAACTTTTAAACTGTCCATTAAAACTATTTTCAAACAATTCCTTTCGGGAAAAATCTAGTAATGGTTAAATTGTAACATAAATTACACTGGCCAGAACAATGTATTGGTAATAGTGTATTGTTTTTAATAAAAAATTTTTAAGGGAAACTTTACCTCCAGCAACGGAATCCTTCAAAAATTTTTCAATGAAACACTATACTTTTCTAAATAATATAATAATAAAAAAGAACATTGAAAAATATTTTATTTGTAAAATAACGGAATTTTTCAAAACATTATTAATTTAAATATTAATTTTAATTAACTATTCAAAATTATAAAGTATTTAAATCAAGATTTTTATGTATTGGGTGAAGATGTCACATTGTTATTTTTTGATGTTCCATATGATGATCGCCATAATTTTTATTTTGTATGGATTTAACTTTTTTTTTTGATTTTTTTTGTTGATCAACATATTTTCAATTACAATTTCCACCCCATGTTTTTTAATTAAATACCTCCTGCATCCACTAACAGCGTTAAGTTCTCAAACAATCTATATTTTATCAGGCAATTTTAAATATTGAGCTACTTATAAAATTTACTAAATTTTTAACCCAACGCGAGTACACTTTCCGTTTTTAGTTTATGAATCTTTATTTTTGGTCCATATCTTGGAATTCAATATATTTTAGAAATTTCGTAGAAGAATCCAAAATGTGGAAAACCTACTTTTGTTTTTGTATTTATCGTAACGGTATACCTAGTATTTTTACATCATTTTTTAAATCTTTAATTAATGACAACAAATTAAAATTGGACTAACAAACGTGAATTTAATATTAATATTAAAATTTTCACATTAATAAAGTAATTTTACCAATCATTGATTTGCAATTGTTCTTTAAAAAATACGTATCTCATCAAGAAAAAATTTTAATTTTATTTTCCATCTGATTTTCGTTTCAAAAAAGAACGCAACTTATATTTATTTAATCTATATTATTTTTTAATCGATAAAATTTTCCTCGAATACATAACCATAGCGTCGATGACTTAAATTTTTTGATAACCATAAAGTACCAAGAGATTTTAAAATAATTAAATGATTTTAACTCCAATATGAATTTTCTATATTTCTTCATATTCTTTTTAGATTTTAATGTAATAAACCAAAGATGTCTCCTTGATTTGTTATTTCTGGTGGTGTATTTAAAATCTAAATCACTTTATTCAAAATCATGATAACTTTTCAAAACTAACTTTATGTAAACAATTAAAAAGTGTAAAATAAACAATGAAACTGGAACTAGATATAAAAACTTATTAAAGTGATTTATCTTTTTTATTAATCAAAATTGTCAAAACCTTATATAAACGGCAAATAATTGAAAATATTTTAATTTTCGTCACTAAAGTTAACGTTATTTTTTTTACTTGACGGAAATCATTTTCCTGAATGTATAAACAAATAATTTTGTATTTTAAAAAAAGCCATTAAAATAATAATTTAAACGGCTTAAAAAAAATTTTTGTTTAGTACTTTCGTGAGTAAATCTATCTTTTTAAAAAAAAATACTTTGCCATTTAAAAATATTATTTTGAAATCTGTAAAACTAAAACCCTTTAATTGTTTTAATAAAATTTTCTTAGTTGGATTACGTCCTGAAACTTTACTTGTGGAAGTAAAAGTCTATCTTCAATAATAAAAAAGATAGCGTTTGTCAGGTTTTAAAAATATGACCCTGTATGTTTGAGAAATACTCACGAATAAACACCACATTACCTAAAAGATCGAGATGCCGTGTTACAATCATTTAGTATTGCGGTCTATTTACTTATTCCTGATCATATCGGTCAAAATATGATTTAAGGATTTCCAAATAGCTCGGAATTGCTGTATATGGAATATAGTGAAAAATAACAGAATTTTTTATTTTGTATCGCCCACTGACTGCTTAATTGACGCGGGTGTAGGATGCATATTCTTACCGTGTCTCCATATTAATCCGCCACTGTGTGTGAAGTTCAATTAACACAGTATAGTTTGTCTCGGCGTTAAACAGGTTCCGTCAACATGGGCGTCGTTTCAGGTAAGCAAAGTCGCTAAAAATCTTAAATATATAACATACAAAACAAACAGGTATATTAGTTGGCTCACATGTACAGTACCTTGTATCCTATGTTAACTAATGTGTTTGTTAAAGAACAAAGATTCACTGAAATTTTTCTTGAAATATCTTTACGAATTTAATTGTAGCCCATTAGCGTACACAGTAAGTTTTGTAAAGGGATGAAATACATGTATTAATAAATGTAATTTCTTAATTGCATAAAAATTGCACCGTAATGACAAATTATTTTTTTTCAAATATAAATATTGAAACAACAATTGTTTTGATTTTATTTCTTATTTACTGATTTTGAATGAAGATAAAGACTTTATTGAAAGTTTGCATAATTACTGCCAAACTTCGCTAATTATAATAATTTGCTTTAATTAATTTGTTTTTTTATACTTTTTATTTGTTTTTAGAAAAGATGTACTACTTTTGTTTATTTAACCCGCTCCTAAGAATAAGATTTGACCTGTTTTAAAATTTTTTACAATTCCAACATTTCTGAATAAAATTTAATACCTGAGACGATTATTTTTTATTACGTTTTATTAAAGCTGAATGGATTCAATATATAAAGATATTTTTTACCAGTTAATCCTTACTTTGCTTGGTAATTAATTTCGGATTGCGTAAATGAATTTCAAGCTTTATCTGTATTAACCCCTTTCTTAATTGGTTGCAACGGCTAGCTCAAGTTAATATAAAGAAAAGATTTCTGTTATCATTGCCCAAAATTATGCTCATTTCGATAATAACCTTCTTAAAGCTAACATATAACAAATAAAATATTTATCAGAATCAAACGCGTTATTCATCGTTAAATTGTGATAGTCAAATGTAAAGTTTTGTGAAATCAAACATAAAAAAAAGTTGTATTTATTAACACAAACCATAAGGTTCTTACTTATTTTCGTTTCAAAACTGATGATGTAATGCAGGTGCTTCTTTGACAGATGATAAGGGGGCCGCAGATAGGTTAGAGCCTGCTCTTCCGATGATGTCGCGTGCCGGCACTCTGGAACCGTTTCTTTATTGTTGTCCTTATCTTTTCTTATACTTTTGTGTAGTTGAATACACTTCTAATTTTTTTCCATTAGTTAATGATTATAGTAAATGTTGTTCGATATATTTACACTATACAGTTTCCTCTTAATCGTTCAGTTTTAACTACAAATAGCCTGCTCAACAAAATGGAAGCTATTTACAAACCGCGAATGCCTCCTTTTTACACATTAATAAATTCGAGTTATTGTCCTTTATACTTCGATTTACCAATTTGGGTCGATTGCTGTCTATTATATTTATTCTTCACTATTTAAACAGAATTGATTACGGTTCTGAGACGTAAAACGCGTTATCTTCACTTATTACGTTACTTTTATTATTTTAATAAAGAAGGTAATTTTCTACTTCTTCTCTATCACCGTTAATTAATTCTTATTTGTAATTTTCGCACTTTATAGGGCTGCGTGACTATACAATGTCACTTATCGCTTATTTCTATGCGAACCTTTTTGCTTGCTTTCTTAACGCGCCTGTTCGTGATCGATCACTGTATGCGACTGACTTAAAAACTGCACGTCATTATTATGACAGCGTCATTCCCTTCCAACACATTAATGCACTTGCAAATGACTCGTATTTAAATATTTTCAAATTGAATATATAGATAACTTATTCAAATAAACTCAAGCTTTTCATCTTAATATTAATTACATTCAAATACAAATAAAAAATAACCATTTCTTTATCCAGAAAAATAATATATAAACATCTAATCTCGTATAACTTAGCGCGAAATTTTGATTCTTCTAAAGCTCCCGTTACAAAATTCGGCACGAGAAATTATATTAAATGCATATCGTCAGCGATATTAGCTTAATTATTCCATTAACAAATGATTATGATAATGATTATGACGATGAATACTGGCATGATTAATTATTTTTGTATGTGTACTAATAAATCTCTTCTCTCTAATTTATAGTTCTAGTATTACTTATTTTAATATAAATGCCATTTTTCTTTTAATAAGGTAAATAAAAAAAAATATTTCTATAATTAATGTTTTTCACTCACTGTAAAACGTTAGTTTTCCTGACTTTAAAATAATGTACTATATAACCAGTAGAAGTTTTAATAATGTAACATAAATTGTTTACACCATGCACGCCACTGGATGTTACGTTCGCGCGTGCTTAGTTAGTGACATATTTAAACGGCGGCAATATTGACGGAACCTGTTTAACGGTGAGACAAGGTATAGTCTAGTAACTGACTATTCAATATTGACTACTAAAGTTGATAGACATTGCTTACGTTTGCTACACGCCACTGGTGTGCATCAAAACTATCAAGGCCGATGCGAAGAAAAGATTCTTACTTGGCAGTTGTGTGCACTGGTTATTTCAGAACTTATTGTTTTTGTTAAATTAATAAAAAGTTCAAAAGGATAAGAAGTTGGAAGTATTCATTTATTACTAAACCTCAGGGAATCTTGATAAGCCGATTTAAAAGCAATTTTTCTACGTTTTAGAAATTGGATGCATTACTCTATAAAACGTAATCTGTAAAGAGTAATCAATATTGAATTCTATCATAAAAAATAAGAAATTTAATCATTCTGAAATATATTAATGTTCGGGTTAATGACTTGATTAGCAAGAATTCGTGTAAAGCAATTTTATCCTATAATAAATTATTCCATCTTCGAAAACTACTGAACAGGGAATAAGGAAATATTTTAATCATTCACAAGATTTAATATACAGCAATAAAAGCGTGGCATTCTTGTTTTCAGTGAAGTTAATGGGTCGTTGGTGACAGTTGAAGAAAGGGATGGCTTGTTTGACATCAAGGCAAGAGCTAATATTCCTACTCTCATTTCTCCTGAAGAATTTTCCTGCGAGCTTCGAATTCCCAAAGCTAACTATACAGTACGAAAAGAAGCTGTATATTATCCTGGTAAGTATTTTAACACCATTTCTAAGTTGTAAATTTTCGAATTAACTGCTGACGTGATGAAAAAGTTTCGTTACGTTTAACGTTTATCTTAGTTTCTGACACTTCAAAGATGATAGATTGTTTATGTTCCTTTGGCAACAAGTGTGAAATCAATCTTAATTTTGCCAAACTTATTTTTATAAATTCGAAGTTAAAGGTGTAGGTACTATATCATATAGGGGAAACTTTACCGGTTTTAGTAATGTAATTTATTCAATCGAGGAGGTTCACAATATTGATGTTACACTTCCTTGCGCCTTAAGTAATTTACACATCGACAAGGATTAAATTTGTTATAATTAATCATCGATGCGTGACTTAATTTAAATCCGTAAAACGCTAAATTCACAATTCACTGAAAATGTTATAACTTCCCTATATATAAAAGTGCAATAATGTATGAAATTATAGAAATATTTTATATTTAATTAACGACTAGATTTTACCCTTCTGCAATCATTTATAATTTATCTCCTGCGGCCCATAACGCATTGTTCGAAAATTTATTTTGCCCCGCTTTGCTCAAAACAATTATAAATTATAGCTGACAAAGCCATGACCTAATTTTCCATTCAATATTACAAAAGACTGTACATTTTTTGCTTCAGCTCAAATCAGTTTATTTTTATATAGTATTTAATTGCCATAAATTTTAATAAATAAGTTTGAATACTGTAACTTTAGCTGAACCAACTTTTTATTAATTCGGAAAGCGAAACGTCAAAAAATTGAAAAATTACCAGTTAATAGAAAATTTCTGATCATAGTATAACTTACATTTATAGCTTTTATGGTAGTTTTTATGTAACAAAGTATTAAAGCTTGACATTTCCTTCTTTTTTATGAAATTATAAAATAAATAATGATACCTCCAAAGACTTTTAGAAATTAAATATACAATAAAATAGTTTAATTATAGTGGTAGTATTTACAATAGCTTTTATTCGTTAAACTAGTTTTGAAATGGTTACGTAATATTAAATACCTTTGAAACTGGCATCTAGAAAACGATTCAGGAAGATTAATATTGGAAAGCATTTCATTTACAGTATAACCCTTGATTATACAGGGTGTAGCGCGAAGAGTTTTGATTAAAAGTAATCGCGGATCCAGTTATGTTACAAATCTGAAATTACGAAGCTGTAGGTTTTGGATGACGCTGAGTTCAAATATAATATTGTCCTAAATGTGGCACTTCTGGTTATACCGGAAGTAGACGTCAACTTTGTTATTTTAAATGGAACCTAATATTTCTTATTTTATTTTCGAATTCTACATAAAATTCTAGATAAAATTTATGCACAATGTCCTAATTTTGAAAAAATCCTAGTCCAAATTGAATAACAATATCTCCATTAATAACGAAGCTAGTGACGTGAAATTGTAACCAATAAACAAGGCTTGCCCGTTAATTTCGTATATCCATCTCATTGATATTTCATACAGGGTATTTTAAACTTAGCCGCCAACCTGCACAATTTAAATCATTTATAAATTGCTTACTTTAAATAAAACACCCTGTGTTTTATTACATTTTCCGCTGTATTTTTTAAGCCAATTCGTTTGGTATCAGTATTCCTATACCTAAATCTAACCACTTTTGAGATATTTCATTATCTTAGTTAAAACATAACAACACTTAATTAATTCAACATTAGTAAAGGGTAGGCCATGATTTCCATAATTTAAGATGATATTTTGTTATTTTTCATAAGTTATTAATTCTGAAAAGTAACCAATAGCCTGAAAGAATTATTAATTGTGGATATCATTAAAAACGTTGACTAGGTATTTTGTATTAAGTTAATTAGGTAACTTACAAACAAAAATAACTAAATGTAATATTAAACAAATAAAGTTTTATAAGTGTTCGAAATTAGCACCATCTACAGAGTGATCAATCTCAAGTGTATACCACATGATCAAAATATTTAAGTTGGTACCACTGATAGGTTGGTAAAAAGCTGTATTGCTCTAGCTACTCTAGAGCATGGTTCGAGTAAAAACTACGATCAGTTTCAAATCTGTATGAAGGTCATTAACTTATACATATTATAAAATATTATCTTAATTTAAATAATGACTATTTTGTATTTGATTAGACTGCATCCCTATAAAATACAACAAAATAAATAAAATATTATTTAATGATTGGATTAAATCATTACAAAATAATGAATCTTAAGTATTTAAATGTTATAATTTCATTATAATTAAATAAAATTTACAGTACATGTTTATGGAATGACAATGTCTTTTACAATTTTTTTAACTCGTTAGGTACACATTAGTTATCACACTTTGCTTTACAGCATATGTTCAAAAGGACCGCCATTAAATTGTAAACATAAGTTCACCCTACGTTGCATATTCGCAAATACATTTTGTAACATTTCGGCACCAATATGAACTTCATGAGTTATAGCATCTCGCAATTCTTGAAGAGTATGCAATCTTCTGCTGAACACTTGTTTTTAAATAATCAAAAGAAAAAGTCTAACGGTGTCAAGTCTGGTAAATTTGGTGGCAAACGATTTACACTAATGATTCTATCTTCAAAGAAGTCTCGTAAATAATTAATTGTAGCCTGTGCAGTATGTGGAGTAGCGGAGTCATGCTGGAAATACCGTTTCCTAATTCACGATCATCCAAATTATTAATAAATGGTTCTAAAAGTATTTTCCTGTATCTTGCCGCAGTAATTGTGCCATCGAAAATACTGGTCCAAATATTCGTTGTCGCGACATTGCTATCCAGACACCGACCTTGATAGGGTGTAAGGTAGTTTCTCGAAATACATGTGGATTTTCTGCAGACCACGTACGATACTTTTGGCTATTTATGTAACCGGACAGATGAAACCAAGCTTCATCAGAAAAAAAGATACATTCAGTAAATCATTGTTCATCGTATTGTTGAACCATTGACAGTAGTTTACTCTAAGCTGAAAATCTCTATCTCGCAACTGTTGTAATACCGACACATTGTACGGGTACAAATGTAAATTCTTCTTTACTGCAGTGTGGACACTTCCATAGGATACATCTAAAATTATTTATGTAAAATTTTGTTTGTATAGTAAGATTTTCATACGTGTTTGTGCAGATAGTTTTCGCAAAGATTTATTGGGGCTTGCATTCATCCTTGTTTGGATATCTGCTAAGGTGTCCTCTGTTAAGACAGTAGCCGAATCTTCACGTTTGCGTTTTAAAGCACTACCAGTTTCCATGAATCGAGCTATCAATCGATTACGATGTTGACTATATGTTTCGTAACTAATATTTTCATTTGGGTACTCAACAGTAAATTGATGAATAATGCCATTACCCATTACCATCTTGGAAGCCGCTACGAAAATGAGCCACAACAATGAATGTGTCTTGTTCGATTGAAAACGGCATGACGATTAAATTCTATATCACAATTTGAAATTCAGAAAATGTCTTGATGTAGACAGTTTGTAAATAACTCAAGAAAATACAAAAGTGAAAACAAAGGTATAATATGACATAAACTGACATATAACAGCCAACTGCAAAACAACAATATTAACAACTAGGGATTTCTGTCATACCACTACAGTACACTTGAGATTGATCACGTTGTACTTCTAAACATTTAAAATCCTTTTCATTAAGTTATGTCTTGTAATTCTGGAAATATGGTCGGGTGTTAGAGAATTAAAAGCAAGTAAGACTCTCTGCATCATAACTTCCTTTGTCGTAACAGGTTTGGAAAATACCTGATTTTAATGTAACCCCAAATACCAAAATCTAGAAGAGCCAAATCAGGAGAGTGAGCTGACCAACGAAACGGACCCTGATTGGCAATCCATCTATCATAAAGATGTCGTAAAGATGCTAAGCAACAGGCCCAAAGTTATGAGGAGGTGCTTCATCTTGCTGATACCAAGCTGAAGCTTAAAGTATGTAACGCCGGTCGTTGGCTTCTAAAATGTGACAATATCTTGCACCATTTAAATTTTCATCATAAAATTTTGATGCTAAAATTTTATCGTCTTTTATTGCACAAAAACATTAAAGTTCCAACTATCTTGGAAATAACGTTCTGTACTAACATTTGGATTTTCATTAGACCAAAAATGGAATTATCTCGATCAAATAATCTATTTTTGCTAAACTTTGCTTCATCACGCCATATAACATTTTTATAAAGTTTCATCCTCTTGGGTCTTAATTAAAACCATTCACAGAATTCTACCTTCAGGAAAATCACCTAATTGTAAGTGTTGCACCAAATGATATGAAAATGTTTTCCATTTGTGTTTTTAAATGCGATGATGAATTGTTCTCGTCGACAAAGTAGATCTCTCTCACAATCTCTATGGAGGCATTTGAGAGGCCGTAAAATAACCCAAAATATTAATTTCGTTTATGTCACTGTCCACTAGTGGTATATTTTTATTAATTTTGTCTTAAATTGACCAAACTGACGGCAGTTTTAAGCAATCTTCTTACAATATCACCAGTTGGATTTGGTCGATTTGGACATCTTTCTGCAAAAACACGGACAGTCCGTTCAACAATTCTATTACACTCGCCGTAAATAATAATAAGATTTAAAAATCATCATTAGTAAATCCTACATTTGCCATTATTTACTATGAAATACAAACTGGTAAAGAAAGCGGTCAAAAGAACATAAACAATTAACGTTCTAACTATCAAATCTTTGACAGCCATGGCCTACCCTTTATTAATGTGGTCATGTTTTAACTAAGATAATGAAATATCTCAAAAGTGGTTGGATTTAGGTATAGGGAATACCGATGCCAAACGAATTGGCTTAAAAAAATACAGCGGAAAATGTTTCGACAATGGAAGATATGATGCAGAAAATCTTACTTGCTTTTAATTCTCTAACACCGACCATATTTCCAGAATTACAAGACATAATTTAATGAAAAGGATTCATAAATGTTTAGAAGTAGATGGTGCTAATTTTGAACACTTATTATAAAACTTTATTTGTTTATTATTACATTTAGTTATTTTTGTTTGTAAGTTATCTAATTAAATTAATACAAAATACCTAGTCAACGTTTTAATGGTATCCACAATTAATAATCCTTTCAGGCTATTGGTTACTTTTCAGAATTAATAACTTATGAAAAATAACAAAATATCACCTTATATAATGGAAATCATGGCTACCCTTTACTAATGTTGAAATAATTAAATGTTGTTTATGTTTTAACTAAGATAATGAAATATCTCAAAAGTGGTTGGATTTAGGTATAAGGAATACTGATACCAAACGAATTGGCTTAAAAAAATACAGCGGAAAATGTAATAAAATACAGGGTGATCTATTTAAAGTAAGCAATTTATAAATGATTTAAATTGTGCATGTTGGCGGCTAAGTTTAAAATACCCTGTATGAAATATCAATGAGATGGATATATGGAGTTAACGGGCAAGCGCTTTTTGTTTATTGGTTACAATTTCACGTCACTAACTTCGTTATTAATGGAGATATCGTTATTCAATGAGGACTAGAATTTTTTCAAAATTTAAAAAAAAATCGAAATATCTCGAAAATACTTCATTTTTGGTATAGAACATTGTGGAAAATTTTTATCTAGAATTTCATGTAAAATTGGAAAATAAAATAAAAAATATTAGGTTCCATTTAAAATAACAAAGTTGACGTCTACTTCCGGTATAACCGGAAGTGCCACATTCAGGACAATATTATATTTGAAGCGTCATCCAAAACCTACAGCTTTTTTCAGATTTTTAACATAACTATCCGCCATTATTTTTAATCAAAACTCTTCGCGCCACACCCCGTATATCTTTAAACCAAAGCTATGCTACATAGTTACAATGGATAGGTGTTTAATACCTGATTGTAAAAGTTATATGTTTCTTTAAATTTCCAAAATAATTCTAAATTGAAATAGGATATTAAAATTCATATATTTGTTCATTGCATTTGAATTACTTGATTCTATTCACAAGTATTTGCGTCGAGCATGATATACATGAAAAGTATCAAAAATAATATCAAACATAAGATTCGTAATTAAAAAAATGTACTTGCTTTACCTGTTTGAAACACAGGAACCTTTTGTTGGGATTATAATTAAAAATCCGATTGAAATCAAATTTTTTAATATGAAATGCGTTTTATTACACCTTACATTATTCTTTTTGGTTATAAAAATGATAACATACACACTACAAAAACAGTGTTGCAAAGTTTATAAAATATACATAAAAATAATATTGTTTACCCATATTGTCATAACATATCAGAAATGTAATACCCTCACTTAAAAAATTGATTTTTAATTTACTTAAAACACAAAAAAATACTTAATACTATTTTAAATATCATTATTTCATTCCCATGCATTTTATACGCATACAATTTGTCAGAGATTTCGTAAATATATCCGCCACTATGTCACCTCTTGCTAAGTAGTTCACTTTCACTTGTAACACCCTTTTCTTCCCACTCCCTAATTTTGTGAAATTTAACGTCTATGCGTTTACTTCTGCTATGTCTGACCTAAACACAATTTGTTTGACCCTTGATTGTCGTTAAAAATTGTTACTGTACCTGAATCAAAGGCAACTCATTCAAAAGTTCCTTTAAATAAATCCATTCTTTACAGCATTCACTAATTGAAACAAATTCGGCAAATGTGGTACTGTCAGCTATAGTCACTGAAGTTTGTTTTTTGGCTTTACAACTGATAGGGCCATTCGCCAATTCCCATAGTCGGCATCGGCATAGCCAACCAAATGACTGTTACTTTTCGAAAAAGTAATCCCCAAATTAGGATTTCCTTTTAGATATCTTAATACACGTTTTGCAGCGGTTAAGTGTTGATTATTATTATTACAACTATCAAATTGATTCAAATAACTCACTGCAAAATAGATGTCCGGCCTAATGCCGACAACTAGGTACATTAATGAGCCGATTAATTTTTGGTACAAGGGGTTTTGCTCGTTATTTTCGGATTTACTTAGCTTTAAACCTACATCCATCGGTGTACCAACCGGCTTACAAACGAGCACATTAATCGTTTTTAAGACATCTAGAGTATGATTTTCTTGGTATAGTTTAATTGTACAGTCTTTCCTATTTCTAGTTACTCTCATGCCAAGACATTCTTTCACGGCACCAAGATCTTTGATTTCAAAACTGTTAGATAATTTTTCTTTAAGAGATTTTAACTCTAGTTTAGAATTGGGAAAAATATAAAAATCATCAACATGCAGACCGATTACTTTGTATGACTCATTATTCTTTTTTATGTAAACACATAGATGTTTTGGATCTAAGATATTGGTTATTAGATAAAAAACTGTGAGTTTTATCATTCCATTATTTGGTAGCATGTTTCTGTCCATATAGAGATCGAGGCTGCTCCATGTAAATAGTCTCGGTTAAATCCCCATTTAAAAAAGCTGTTGTTATGTCAACATGGTCGATTTACTAATCATTGACAGCACTTAACAGTAGACGAAGTTAAGATAGTCTTACGACTGGTGCAAATGTTTAATCATAATATTTACCTGGTATCTGGAAAAATTCATGTGCTACAAATCTACATGTGTACCTTTGATTACCGTCACTACCTTTCTTGAGTTTGTACAGCTATTTACATTTTATAACATTTTTATCTATAGGTCTGTCAACAAGTTCCCAAGTTTTATTATCATATAAAGATTTCACGTCTTCTCTCATACCCGCCTCCCAAAGATCTTTGTCTGGCCTTGCACAGTCATCATCATAGGTCTTTGGATCGTGAGGGCTTAGAGCAATAAACGAGTATTCAAAACCATCATCTCTTTTTAATACTCTAGTCCTCTCAGGATAGCGCCCCCTAGTCAGAGAAGAATCAACGTCTTGACCCTCAGTATTGACATTATTAGTTGCATTTGAACCTTATGATTCGGGCATTTCGTTATTTGTTATGTTAGTGGGAAGAGACCCACTAGAGACTATCTCTACAATTATAGGCTCAGTAGGTATATTAGAATCATACTCTCTAATCCATAAACAATACATGGATTATTTTTATCACTTTCGTACTCGTTGGTTAAAATGAACTGATGCTCCATCATGCTGAATATAGTGCATCGCGCCTATTAACTGACTTCCAAAAATTCTCCCCATAAACTGATAGAAAACTTGTTTCGAAAACTGGTTCGTCTAACCATGTGAAGATTCGCGTCCACCCAATAATGTCTGATACGTACATTAAACATTCCGTTTTTAATGAACGTTGCTTCGTCAGATCACAAAATACCGACATCTAAATTATTTGAAATCCATTGGCTAAACTGAATTCGAGGTTGAAAATCCTCTAGTGGCAGTCTTTGATGCTGGAACTGATAAAGCACATGCATCTGTGTCATCCTTCCTAGCTAAAGTGAACAATTTGTCTTTGTTCTCTCACACGTTGAAAGGATTCATTTTCTATAAAATTTTTCTGCACTAATGAAAATTTCCTGTACCCAGGTACAATGCGTTGAGAAAATCGTCGTCAATATTTTCGTACCGCAGCTAGTATGTTGCCATTACAAAAACCTTATACAATGCATGCCAGCTAATTTACGCATTGTAAAACCTCGCATTTTTTATAACAGAAAATCAACAAACCTTCAGGAAAATGTTTCATTTTTGACAGTTTTCCTAATAGTTGTTTTGTTCTTGTGGTTGCTATGTATGATTTTTGTTTTCCGGGTTAGCTTGGAAATCTAAATTATCCAATGCTTGCTTTGGTACCGTAACTTTTGAATTGATTTCATTCGAAAACTTAAAGTTCCACTTGATGAATTTGTAGACATATGCCTATTACACATTTTTGATTTAGTTGAAATCGTAGAATGCACTGTTAAAGTCTTTTACGCTAATATATACATTTGTAAAAGAGAAAAGTTGAAACATTTCAAAAAGGCGAGATCCATTTTTGGATCTTGACTTTTTTAGTGTGTTAGATAACATAAGCAAGCATATGTCTAAATTAATTTTTTTTACGGATCTCACTTTTTCACCTTTTTTCTCGTGATGTAAGCTGATTTGTAATTTAAGTTTAACTGTATTTGCCACGGTTCTCGCTCAAATCGGTTTTTATACAATATAAAGGAGAGGGGTTCGTTTATTATGGTTGGTCACTACTTACCAGGTTCGTCCACACTGAACAATGAACTCAAAAATGTTTTTATACATATATTAGACTTACTGTATACAGTAGCTAAATATTCACACTTAACACTAACTTAAATATTTACATAAGAATAAATCGGATGCTGGAATGACACAATTAAACAGATATTACAAGTAAAATACACATCCACTATTCACCAAGCGATCTGGGGGTTGGAAGATTCTGCTAGAAGTCGACGGCATTCGGTAGCGTGAGTAGGTTCGACCGACAGCGTATCCCTCTCGTTACGATGTGCTGTGGAAATACCATTAACTGCGTGTTTGGACACTCTAAAACAACTGACCTTAATGTATGTATTGCAATAAAAAAGGAAAACTTATTTAGTTTAAAATATTCTAATATTTTAAAGTCCGGACCTGTCTGGTAGTTTCCAGTGGAAGAAACTAATTTTATGTAGATTTGGCGTTGGGTAGGTGTTGCCGACGATAAGAAACAAGGTGACCGATTTATATATACATGATTTGCGGTCGTACAGAAAATCAGTACTTGCTTTATACTTATATTTTATAAAAAAATTCGAGTTTTATATTACATAAATGCAACGTTTCGGTTTAGCTTTTACGAACGAAAATTAAAACGAATCTTAATGTTAATTACTGGGGATCGAAATATATTCTAATTTCGTTTAGGGATTTTTTTAAATTTATTAAAAAATAAAAAAACAGAATTGGTGGTATTTAAAAATGATTTAACTCTATGAAAGCAAATATGAATACTCTCGTATTGAGAAATCTAGTGCGGGGAATACGTAATGCATTAGCCGCTTGGTTACGCCGTGCGCATCTGGTTTAGGTACCAATGGTAATAGCTACCTGCGATGCCTCTAACTGGGGGTGTGGTTGATAATAATAATAAGGTAGTAAGGAACATTCAGTTTTAGGATTGTTTATCAGGTGCAGGATAAACTAAACGTTTTACAGGTACAGGTATTATTAAAAAAGGATTAAATTCTGGATTATCGTGACTTTTGGTCTGGAATGTTCACTTTGTCAGGACTTTCGAAAAGAGGTAAGGCTTGCTCGTAGCGTGAGGAGGGCGTAAAAGCTTTAAATCTTCGGGACCTTTCGGTATTTATGACTGTTACATAAACAGGCTGACAAGGTAACCTAACCTTTTATGTGCGTCGTCATTTAACAAATGTGTTAAGTCAGGATTCATTTTACCTTCTGGATATCTCACGATGAGTGAGCGGTTAGCAAAACGGTTTCAGGACTTCTACAAAGAAGTAAGCTTTAAACAAAACTTATTTTAAACTGGTAATTACGTTAGGTGAGATTCAAATGTAATACTTGTTTTACGTAAGGTTTTTGTAATTTACGAAAACTGGACGACTGAAGTGTGGTTTAATTGCTTTCGATTTGTAGACTCCCTGCACGTCGTTTAAGTAGGAGGGGCGAGTTAGTGTGAGTTTGTCAAAATGTGTATTGAATATCAACTAAAATATTCTGGGCGACAACCATTGCGCTATTTAATTGATAACCGGTGATCGGTAGAATTCAGGCTCAGAAAATTACTTTTTCCAACTGGTTGGCCATTTTGTGCAATTCATCCGTTTTACGTGTCTATACCGCTTCACTGTCCAATTTGAACTTTTCTTTAACTGTTCTTATCTGTTACTGTTTTGTGATCGGTCATTTCACTACCCCATTCATGACAATGCTTTGTGCTATGCTGTTAAAAATTCTAATTTAATTTTCGCCACATGAGGCAGTATTACATTATCGTTTATTGTTTATCTAACGCAACCTTAATCTGCATGTCCCAACAAAGCGTATAATCAGTCCCAAATAGTTGAGTGTCAGTGAGCGTTTATTGATTTCGCCTTTTACGTTCAAGTCTTTATTCTCTGTATCGATTCAAACATTCTGTTTTTTCTCTGTTTATTTTACGTCATATTCGTTTGAACTTTCTCTTTAATTTCCTTGTTATACAGGGCGACTCATAATATGTGGGAAACGTTATTAGAGCGTGTTTCTGACACAGAAATAAGAAGAAAATACTATGTCAATATGTTTCTGGAAATGGAGTTAGTCGCTATTTAATAAGATGTTAAATTATTTTACAGAAACAGTAACTTAAAACTAAAATACCTTATAATAATTGTTGGAAGTAGAGAGCGGTAACTGATTCACGCACACGTTCAACAGTTGCGGGAGAGATTGTGAGCCTCTTTTGCTTACTTTATAGTTTATGTCATTTGCCGCGGTTCTAGTCGGCTTCTATACAATACAAAGGGGAGTGGTTCGTTCGTTTGTTTCTTTTGTTCTGATCGCATATTACCAGATTTTCTCCCCACTGAACAACGAACTCAAAAGGGTTGTGTACATATATTATACCTATTTATTATACTATCTAAAGATTCACACTTAAAACTAACTTAAATATTTACATATGAATGAATATGCGAGAATCAGATTCACAAATAACTCAACAAAATTATATTACAAATAAAATAAACATCCATCATCGGACGGTTATCCTTGCGGTCGGCAACGTACGGTAGCTGTGTGTAGGAGCGACGGACAGCTTATTACGCTCGTTACGCTTACTTCGAAAATAACAGTAACTACGTGTTTATATTTAAGAAGGAAAGGGATCTCAATGTCCGATTCAATATGAAAACCAAAAGGAAATTTTATTTACTTTAAAATATTCAAGTCCGTGCCTGTCTGGCAGGTCACAGTGGAAAGTAACTGGTTTTATACAGTTATGATAACGCGATTTAGCGTTGGACAGGTGTTTGCGACGATAAGAAACACTGTGAACGATTTCGATATACCTGTTTCTAGGCCATACAAAAAATCAATAATTAATTTAAAGGAACTGCTTTAATCTGATATTTTATGAAAGAAATCGTGTTTTATATCATATAAATGCAAATTTTAGGTCTAACTGTTACGAAAGAAAATTATAACGAATCTAAGTAATATTTACAGAGGGTTATTAACTAACGATAAACTATCTAGTTACTGGTCTAAGGATACTTACGGGTGATTAAAATATACTCCCATTACGTTTTGTAATTAATAGAGATTTTACGGTTGGAAGACTTTGGTGTTTTTAAAATTATTTACCTCTATGAAAGTAAATATGAATACTCTCGTTTTTAATGTAGTGGGTGTGGTAACGCGTGATACGTTGGTCATTTAGTTGCGCATGGGGCGTCTGGCTGAGATAGCTACGGTAGCACCCACCTTGGTGCTGTTTTAATGTATTTAAACCTTCAGGAACGTTTAGTTTTCAGCAATGTTTATCAGGTATAGGATAAACCAAGCATTTATAGGTACGGTATGATTGAAGCCGGATTATTACTTTAATTCTGGGTTATCGCAACTTGCGATCTGGAATGAATACTTTGTCAGGACTTCCAACAAGAAGTAAAGTTTTCTCAGCCTGGGGACGGCGTAAGACACTTAATTCTTCGGGACCTTTGAGTATTCAGAACTGTTAAATAAACAGGTGCACAGGATAACAGGACGTTTTACGTGCGTCGTCATTTAACAAATGTGTTAAAACGGGTTAGGAAAGCGGTTTCGGGATTTTTGTTAAGAAGTAAGCTTCAAAAGAAACTTGTTTTAAACTGGTAATTACGTTACGAGATTCAAATGCATTACTTACTGTTTTACGTAATTTGCGAAACTGGGCGACCGAGATGTGATCTAATTGCCATGTCGCTTTCATATGTAGGCTCCATGTACGTCTTTTCTACGTGGCCGGTGAAATCAGTTGTGTAAAATATGTGAGAATACGAATTAAAGATTCGAGCTTATCTTTGCGCTGATAGGCGAATTGATAGAATTCAGCAAAAGCTTCTTCCAATGGAGCGAGTAAAGACTACGTTGGTAATACATCGTAGCGTCGTTGTTACGGTTGTGTAATTAACTTACATACAGGTGACCACAGATTTAAGCAACGGTTGACTCAACGGAGAAAGATGATGAAAAAAGCCGTGGGCCACGTATTTCATTCTCCTCAAGGGGGTGATGCTCAAGCTTTCCAAGCTCCTTCAGCCACAATCATGCTTACAATTAGATGGAGCTCCAACTCACTTTGGGGTTAACTTACGGAACTAGTGTGATGCAAATTTTCTTGCACGCTGGATAGGCCGATCGGGACCAATTTCTTAGCCACCTTGGTCACCTGACCTCACTGTGTTAGATTTTTTATTTACGGTTATTTAAAAGATCAGGTTCATGCTACACCTGTAGAAAATATTGAACAATTAAACCTACGTGTTAATGAAGCTTTCGATCGTAAATGTTTTGATAAACTTTTTAAGTCCAAATCTGTTTTTAAAATTACTCTTATTGGCGTCCTTTTGATTCGTGTTATTTTACTTACTCTTCTTGAACTAGTTGTCTCACCTGGTCCTAGATTTTCAACAATACCTCTTACTCTACCAATATTTCCTTCTCTTCGTAATGTTCTTTTTCGTCCACGCCCTTGTTTAATTTCGATTGAGCCATTAATTTCTCTTAAATGAGCGAGACATTGTTCTTGCTCGTTAATTTTTTTGCGGAAACATGCATACTAATTTTCTAGCACCATAATTGATGGAATCCCTTAATGATTTAATTGAAATCTTATCTTCACGATTTAATAAAACCATAATGACATCTTACTTGTAAGCGCCTAATTTGACAACAATACTTTGAATGTCATGAATATTAATTATTTGCCAATTGAGACATTGCTACTTCATTAATACCAAATGCGTCACATTTAGAAAAGGTCACTATTTCTTATTCATCCTGTTTAATTCAAACTCAATTTTGGTCCGTTTTATCACGGGACCTGAAATGGATGAAATCGGTTAATAAATAAAATAATTATTTATAAGGATTTAAAAGGATTGAGACTTTAATTTGCCCCACAGGAAAAAAAATTCTCGATTCTTAATTTTTTTCAGTTTCGCTTTAGCATGGGTATTTCCGCTAGTTTAGCTATCGAAAAACGTATCAGTTCCAATTTTACAACGACGTTAATTGAAACATTTTAGGGAAAGTCCGGTCCTGTCTAAAGCTTTTTGATCAAAACTGGATATCCCATGAATACCGGTCTACATGTCCTCCAAAAGCTAATTAAAGAGGTGCAACAGGTAAAAAGTTATTAGCGATGAAAGAGTGTGGAACTTTAACTTGTCCCACAGTGTATATAGGATATTCCATACTTTCTAGACATCTGTATACTACTTATACTGCTATAAGGCTAGAAGGTTAAGTCAAAGCTAACTTTGACACCCTATATACAGAGAGGTCCACATTAAATGATTTTAACTCCACTGTAACCTGATCACATTTCGAGTGCTTCTAAGTAACGATAGTCAACTTTTTTCAATCAAACAATTTTTTGTTTAGACTGTTGAAAAAAAAACAGTGACGTGCGATAGAAATGACTTTGTTAAAGCGACATAAAATCGCCCATGAAATTCAACCAAATGTGCTATCGAACATCAGGTTTTGATAACCGTCAAACGCCAATCTTTTGATTTTACGATTATGAGTGTGCATTATTCGTCACAATCACCACTAATTAACGAACTATTGCAAGTTTATTTTGAGTGATTTCCGTATATTCCTCATAAAATCCATGCGCTGGGAAACGACATAGAACTATGACAATATAAAAATATAATAATAATAATATTGGCTAAAGTGGGCTAAAGTGTTAATTGCTGTCCAAATCTATAATTAACTGCATACATTATAATTCAAATGATAATTTACCTAAATCTTGAAAGATTACATTTTCATAATAGTATATTAAAATAGAAGTATCATAATATTAGTATTACCGGGCGAGTGGAGGTTTGTAACACGAGACGCGAAGCCTCGTCGGGTGTTCCAAAGCATGAGCACGGCAATACACATTATGAAACGTTTGTTTTATAAAATTTTTTCCAATTCGGACTGGTATGCATTATTATCGTTCTGTTTTCACCCCAAAACAGAACGATAATGTAATCTTTATGATACAGAAAAAGTATTTTTGGTTAAGGTTGATTAAACGTAGTTGGAAATCATATATAAATTGGTCTTAATTTTTACTTTGTATAAAGAAAAGAACACTAATTGAGTTGAATTACTTTTCTGTTTTTTATTAGATTTCCTTGTATATAACATTCTAAATTTAAATCAAGGATATATACATTATATTTTAACTACATTAACTATTCAATTTCAAAATTTATTTAACAATGGATTTCGAAAAGCAGCAATAGGGCATTTTAAAACATTGAAATTTTCTGAATGTTTTTAATACTTCTAAATTTTTTAACATGTTTTTATTTCACTTTTAATTGTGTATTGTAACATTAAATCTACTTGAAAAGAATGTTCAAAACTTAATCTGAAGTTTGCATATTTTATATTTTAAAAGCAATGTCCAAAGCAATGTAAGCGTCTTAACATTGATGTCAATTTAAAGCAACATCAACTTCTTTTAAAAAATGATTTATAACATAAATTATATTACATATCAAAAAGCATGTTTTTTTATACTTCAAATTAGAAATTTGACCAGAAACCTTTAATTGTAAGGTAGGGAATGGAAGCGAACATTAATAACGTAAATTAAGAACTTGATCAAAAAAAGCTACCACAAAATCACCCTTTAAGCTCCAATCATAAATGAATTTTTAAAATGACGTATAAAATCGTAAAAGTACGATGGCATTAATTTTGTGTTATTGCTTACTTAACCTCTTGAATAGTGCGTATAATTTACCTGGGAAAGATAGAAAATGTAATTCTGGATTTAGTGCGGTAATATCACGCTGTTTTATTTCCTGAAGGGATTTAGTTTATGTGGATAATATGGAACAAAATTACAAAAATAATTGTATTAAATGTACTTAAAAGAAATGTAGTCTAGTTAAGCCATAATACACTAGTTTGACTGTTTAATAACTGAACAATTTTATTAAGAAGATATTTAGTTTGATATTAAAGCAATAGTAAGGTGGCATCCTACATGTGGGTTAACCCTTCTTATTGTGTAATTTTGTTTAACAATAAACCTAAAACCGCACATAAAAACTGAATTAAATTGTAGGCCGATTTTCAATCACAGAAAAACAAGACAACACAATAATAAAGTCGTAACATACGAATTCAATAGCAGTATTGTACACAACAATATGTGTAACGTATTTATATTACATACAAGGCTGCTCATTAGTGCGTCAAAGCCCAATATAGGTTTCATTAATTAAAATTGAAACAAATTTATTTTACAAATTATGGTTTTGTAACGAAAAACGCACATTTTAAAAATAAGTTGCCTTACACAGTGTGAACCTTTGAAGCGGGTCACCTTTGAGAATATATTAAAGAACACTATATATATATATATATATATATATATATATATATATATATATATATATATATATATATATATATATATATATGTATTTAAAATCACCGAAACGAAAATGGAGATCCTATGATTCAAAAATTATCATAAACGCTTTTCGAAAATGCTTCTAACTGAGATACAGGTTGATTAAAACAATTTTTTAAGATTTTTTAAGATTCCTCAAAAACTACAAAAGATATTAAACTGAGATTTGGTACACCTAAATTTCTAATTAGCACAATTAATCAGGTGAGTTTGAGTCAACTGGCTCCATCCAATGGCGTAGAATATGTTAAGTTAATCACTTTAAGTAAAAAACGCACGTCCCTGCTTTTTTGAAGAAATATTTTTGTTAAATTCAACATTTAATTCTGAAAATAAAATCATACTTAGTATTTTTCGATTCGGCACCGTTTTGAAATATATTGCATTAACGTAAACGACTACATTATTCAGTAATAACCAAATTAAATAAATCAGAGATTGCTTTGCATTTGACAGTTACGTATCTTATGTTTACTAAAATAGTTGCATTTACGCGTGTTTGTAATTCATTGTTTGTGTCTAATTACTGTGAAAAAGGAATTATTCCAAACGAGAACTGGTCGATATGCATTTATGTTATGGTAATACTAATTGCAATGCTCGTGCAGCTGCTCGACTTTATGAACAAAGATTTCCAAATAGAAGACATCCACATCATACTACGTTTAGTACCGTTCTTGTTAGAGTATGGAAGTTTAAAAGAAAGAAAATTCTGGACGAAATGTTCGTGTACCAGTTGAAATTGAGGAACAAATTTTAGATAGAGTTTATGAAAATTCATCAATAAGTACGCGTGAGTTAGGTTTAGAATTTGGTGTGTTGCATAGCAAGTTTTGGAAAGTTTTACGACAATAAAATTTACATCCTTTTCACCTACAGCAACCAACACAGATTTAGCAAAATATTTGGATAGGTATACTACTACAATCATCTAATCGGACCTATCCGTTTTCCTCAAAGACTTATTGGCGAATTCTATTTAAATTTTTGAGAAGTTTTGCCAGAATGGTTTGACGACGTACCCTTAGATGTTAGAATGAACAAATATTTCATGCATGATAGTGCACCACCACATTCTACATGAAACGTCAGAGAATTTTAAATGCATGGTTCCCTGGACGCTGATTGGACGAGGAAGTGAAGTACCGTGGCCGGCATGATCGCCAGATTTAAACCCATTGGATTTTTTTGTGGGGTATCTGAAAATTCGTGTCTATTCTGTCAAATTGATAACCGAGAACAACTTTGGAATCGCATACAGATGGCATGCGATGAGATTAGCTATGCCACAAATTTTTCAGCGTGTTAAGTTTCATTTGCTAAGAAGAATACAACTTGCATTCAAAGGAAGGAGGACATTTTGAACAATATGTATAAAAATAATTATTATTTTGTTTTGATTCCTTCAATATCTCTTTAATAATGTAAGTAATAGTTAACTGCGTTATTTTTGTAAAATAAAACAAATTTTGATTTTATTGAATAATGTGGTCGTTTATGTTAATGCAAAATATTTCAAAACGGGGTGCCGAATCGAAAAATACTAAGTATGATTTTATTTGCAGAATTAAAGTTGAATCTATCAAAAAATATTTTTTCAAAAACCAGGGGCGTGCGTTTTTTTACTTAAACTGATTAACTTAAAATATTCTACTCACTGGATGGAGTCAGTGATTTAAACTCACCTGATTAATTGTATTTAATTAGACATTTAGGTGTACCAAATTTCAGTGTAATATGTTTTGTAGTTTTGAGGAATCTTAAAAACCTTAAAAAGTATTTTTATGTATCTCGGTTAGAAGCATTTTCGGAAAAGCGTTTATGATCATTTTTGTCTTATCTTGAATCATAGAATCTCCAGTTTTCGTTTGTCGTGATTTTAAAATACACCCTGATATATATATATATATATATATATATATATATATAATAAAAAGATTTAGTGGTAGCAGCCAATTTGCTACACTAAATCTTTATGTTAATTAATCAGCCACGATTAACAACTGAATATATATATATATATATATATATATATATATATATATATATATATATTATTTCGAAAATGGTTCCTAACCGAGATACAGGTTAATTAAAAAACAATTTTTTTATGATTTTTTTAAGATTCCTGAAAAACTACAAGAGATATTACACTGAGATTTGGTACAACAATTAAGCACAATTAATCAGGTGAGTTTGAGTTAACTGGCTCCATCCAGTGGCGTAGAATATGTTAAGTTAATCACTTTAAGTAAAAAAAAACGCACGTCCCTGCTTTTTTTGAAGAAATATTTTTTTGTTAAATTCAACGTTTAATTCTGCAAATAAAATCATACTTTTTTCGATTCGGCACCCGTTTTTGAAATATTTTGCATTAACGTAAACGACTACATTATTCAGTAATAACCAAATTAACTAAATCAGAGATTGCTTTGCATTTGACAGTTACGTATCTTATGTTTACTAAAATAGTTGCATTTACGCGTGTTTTCTAATTCATTGTTTGTGTCTAATTACTGTGAAAAAATGAATTATTCCAAACGAGAATTGGTCGATATGCATTTATGTTATGGTAATACTAATTGCAATGCTCGTGCAGCTACTCGCTTTTATAAACAAAGATTTCCAAATAGAAGACATCCACATCATACTACGTTTAGAACCGTTCATCGTAACTTGTTAGAGCATGGAAGTTTAAAAGGAAAGAAAAATTCCGGACGAAATGCTCGTGTACCAGCTGAATTTGAGGAACAAATTTTAGATAGAGTTTATGAAAATTCATCACTAAGTACGGTTTAGAATTTGGTGTGTCGCATAGCAAGTCTTGGAAAGTTTTACGAGAACAAAATTTACATCCCTTTCGCCTACAAAAAGTGCATGCATTATTGCCATCCTCGTCGAATGAATTTTTGCTAATGGTTTTTAAACAAAAATTCTGAAGATGTACAATTTGTTAGAAACTTATTGACCACTGATGAGTGCATTTTTTCCCGAAATGGAATAATAAACTTGCATAATTCCCACAAATGGTTAGATGAAAATCAGTATCCAACTGTAATTACAGCTCACCAACATAGATTTAGCGAAAATATTTGGAAAGGTATACTAGACGATCACCTAATCGGACCTATCCGTTTTCCTCAAAGACTTACTGGCGAATTCTATTTAAATTTCTTGAGAGAAGATTTGCCAGAATTGTTTGACGACGTACCCTTAGATGTTAGAATCAACATGTATTTCATGCATGATGGTGCACCACCGCATTCTACACGAAACGTCAGAGAATTTTTAAATTCATGGTTCCCTGGACGCTGGATTGGACGAGGATGTGAAGTACCGTGGCCGGCAGATCGCCAGATTTAAACCCATTGGATTTTTTTGTGAGGTATCTGAAAACTCGTTCTATTCTGTTCAAATTGATAATCGAGAGCAACTTTGGAATCGCATACAGATGGCATGCGATGAGATTAGGGCTATGCCACAAATTTTTCAGCGTGTTTTTTTTTTTTTTTTTTTTTTTTTTTTTTTTTTTTTTTTTTTTTTTTTTTTTTTTTTTTTTTTTTTTTTTTTTTTTTTTTTTTTTTTTTTTTTTTTTTTTTTTTTTTTTTTTTTTTTTTTTTTTTTTTTTTTTTTTTTTTTTTTTTTTTTTTTTTTTTTTTTTTTTTTTTTTTTTTTTTTTTTTTTTTTTTTTTTTTTTCCCCCCCCCCCCCCCCCCCCCCCCCCCCCCCCCCCCCCCCCCCCCCCCCCCCCCCCCCCCCCAGAATTAAAGTTGAATCTATCAAAAATATTTTTCAAAAACCAGGGCGTGCGTTTTTTTACTTAAACTGATTAACTTAAAATATTCTACCCACTGGATGGAGTCAGTTGATTTAAACTCACCTGATTAATTGTATTTAATTAGACATTTAGGTGTACCAAATTTCAGTGTAATATTTTTGTAGTTTTGAGGAATCTTAAAAAACCTTAAAAAGTATTTTTACTGTATCTCGGTTAGAAGCATTTTCGGAAAAGCGTTTATGATCATTTTTGTCTTATCTTGAATCATAGAATCTCCAGTTTTCGTTTGTCGGTGATTTTAAAATACACCCTGCATATATATATATATATATATATATATATATATATAATAAAAAGATTTAGTGTAGCAGCCAATTTTAATAAATTTTAATAATCAGCCACGATTAACAACTTGAATATATATATATATATATATATATATATATATATATATATATATATAATATTCTTTTAAATGGAACACCTGCATATTTTGCATTTTGGATTCACTGTTACATTTAGAATAAAAGTATAGAAATTTGTATCTGTATCACTAACTGTTATGCAGATATCGTCACTAGTAAAAAAATAGACTTAACTTTGAAACCACGATGGAGCGTTGTCACCACGATTTGTAAATCTGTTTATACCACCGACCATTAATATTTCAAAACATGTAAACTATACAGAATGATTAACTTACGAAATGTAATTTTTCTCAATTTTCAAACTCAACACCCTGTATTTTTTGTCATATTTCGATTTTGAAAAGTAGATACTAATGATAATAAGTTTCATAGCCATAAGACGGACCCTTCTTGAGATATTGACGCTTTTACGTAAATATCTAAAATACATTTACTGTGATAATGCAATTCATAAAAATCAGGTAGGATAGCCGCTCGTAATAAAGAGGAACAATTGTACTATTGTTTTGACATTTGTATAATCATTAAAATATTGTTCCATTAGTTTGTGTGTTTTAGATTGTCGTTTTGTCAATTTTGTATAAAATGAATTTTTGCAAAGAAGAAATGGTCGATATGATCTTTATTTGAGGCGAAGATTAATGAATGCTTTGCTGGCTACCGATTGTACTGAACGATACCCAGAGATAAGACAGCCGGAAAGAATCGTTTATGAATGTAGCTGAGATTTATAAATTCTGGAAGTGTTATCCCAAAGTAAAAGCAAGCTCAAATGAAGAAATTGAGTTTCAAGTTGTGGAATCTTTATAGAAAATCCAAATTAGTACCAGAGAGCTAATACACACGTAGACCTAAATAGAAATATAGTTCGCAGCTTTATTTAAAAAAAACAAGTTGCGTCCTTATTATTTCGAGCAACATCAAACTTTAAATTCAATAGATTTTAAAATCGTGAATCTTTCTGCCAATGGGTAACTACTAAAGTAAATGAGAACCAATTTGTTAATAACATTCTATTTACTGATGAGGCAACTTTTCACAATAATGGCAATATTAATACACATAACTATCATCACTATTGAGATACTAATCCACATATTTTAAGAGTTGTTGGTCACCAGCATCGATGGTTAGTTAATGTTGGTATAATCAATTTTAATGTGGTTGATCCTTTTTCTTTGATCTTACAGTTTTTGGAAAATTATTTACTGAGCTTTTGGAAAATATCGAGGTACATAATATTTGTACGATGTAGTTTCAATTGGATGGTTCCTCCACATATGCAATCAACGTTAGGCAATATCTCGACGAGGTGGTATGCAAAACTGGCCAATCAGATCACCGGATTTTACTCCCTTGATTTCTTCCTTTGGGGCTACGTTAAAGAAAAAGTTCGCCTCTAATGTTGTTGTAAGTGAATCTTTCGTTTACCGAGCGAATTGCAAAGTGTTTAACTAGGCGTGGTCAGCGTTTTGAACATTTAATTTGAATGTATGGTTTTATTCGTTTATGTTTCCTTATTCAACTTATTTTTAGGTGTATAGAATTATTTTATTGTTTAGTTATTAATTTAGTTTTCCTATCAATTAAAGAATTTATTTGCCATTCGTATTTTCTTATTTGCTCTGGATTTTGTTTCATTTGTTCTTCTGCATGTCAATACTTTCAAATAAAGCGTCAATATCTCAAGAAGGGTCCGTCTTATGGCAATGAAACGTATTATCAATTAGTATCTACTTTTCACGGGAATCGAAATGTGAAAAAATATACAGGGTGTTGAATTTGAAAAAATAAGATGTATTACATTTCGTAAGTTAATCATTCTGCATATTTTCATATGTTTTCGAAATATTTCCCAGTTTGTCCATTAATCGACTATTATTAACAGTCAGTGGTATAAACAGATTTACAAAATCGTTGTGACAACGCCCGCGTCGTGGTTCCAAAGTTAACTCTATTTTTGTACTAAGTGACGATATCTGCAGACGATTAGTGATACAGATACAAATATCTCTATTTTCTTTTATTCTAAATGTAACAGTGAATCCAGAAATGTAAAATATACAGTGTTCCATTAAAAAACACAGGTTTTGTTGGCATATTTTATCAATCATCCTGTATATACCTAAATGTTTTTAGAATGTAGGTCCAATGATCGTGTATTACCACACCAAAATTGGTTTTGATATCTCTAATAGTTAGAAGAATATTATATATATATATATATATATATATATATATATATATATATATATATATACAGGGTGATTCAGTTTTTGTAGACAAACTTTAACAGGAGATAGAACACATGTTTCTAAAAGAAAAGTTCCTATAAACATATATCGTAGAAGGCTTCGTTTCCGAGATACAGGGTGTTGAATATAATTTTTTTCTCAAATTTTCATTATAACTCATAAACGAATGCTTAGATTTTTTCATGTTGGGGGATAATGTCTATTAATTAAGGGCACAAAACAAGCGATAAGAATGTTCACAAACTTGCACAAGTGGCGGAGTGGAGGGTGCTCAACCGCTACGCCAATGACTATTTTAAAAAAACTGTTATTTTCATTATCTACATACAGTTTAACAAAAATAATGTACCTTCTTCTGTTTCGAAATTCCTGTGCGTTTCGAGTTATTTTGATTTTTATTGTTTGATGTGGTAAAGTTAAGTAATGTGCTTTATGTGAATAATTGAATATAAAGTTTTAATAAAAAGATATAATAAAACATTTAGAGCCATTTTAGTACCTAACGATCGTTTCTTTAAAATTTCAAATACATTTTCATTTATAAATAGGTAGGTTATCGGTTTTTTAGTATCCATTGTTATTATCCTCGTATAAAAGAAATGCATAATTATTATTGTTATGCGGTCAATACTTTCTGTATAATTATGTATGTATCAATTTCGCCATAAACATGTATGTAGTTTTTAAGTGAGATTCTAATAAGTTATAGACCGCTGCTCACTTGCTCTCATTAAAGAGCCGCCACTGTATCAAGCCATACTCAAATACAAGACTTTTGTAAATTGAAATCTGTTTAGTACACTAATTTTAACAATCCTTATTTATTATTGTAACAATACTTAATTAGTAATTGTGAAATTAATAAGAATTCTTAGCAATAACGATTTATAAATAAATAACAATAAAATTAGACACTTTGTTCAAAATGTAAACCGTTCTTTTCAATACACATTTCACAGCGACGTACAATAGAACGTCTTAATTAAATGATGCACCCTTATTTCATTGCAAGCATCTCTGATGCGATTGTGAAGTTCTTCAAGTGTATTAACCGGAGTGGTATACACTTTTTCCTTCATGAATCCCCATACAAAAAGTCAAGTGGCGTTAAATCGGGGATCTAGGAGGCCACGCCACTGGACTTCACGACCTATCCACCTCCCGGTAGTTATTGTTCAGCCAATTTCTTACATTTCTGCCATAATGGCCGGACATCCATCAAGCTGAAACCAAGAATTGCCTCTTAATTCAAAGGAATGTCTTCCACATATTAACATGTTCATCTTCTAAAATTGTAGGAAATTTTCTGAATTTACACGTTGTGGCAAGAAATAAGGTCCAAACACGTGGTTGCCGTAAATTCCAATCCAGACATTTGTACTAAATTCATGTTGAAAACTTCTTGGTCGAATGGCATGTGGGTTTTCATGTGCCCATATATGCAGATTGTGAAGTTTACGATACCACGACGAGTAAATCAGGATTCATCAGTCCACAGTGTATTGGATAAGAAATCTCTATTATTTTGAATGGAGTTAAGAACCCACCTACAATAATTAAGTCTTCGTTCGGCGTCACTTGGACATAAACCATGAACAGGTTGAAAATGATATGGGCGTCTGTGATCCCGTTTTAAAACCGGAAACTTTACTTTGGGAAATACCAAGAGCAACAGCAGTACGTCGAGTACTGTCGTGGGTTCCTATTAAATTCACGCAATATACCCTCTCCAATTCTATCTCGTCCACGGTTGTTCTGTCGGCCCCATGTACATTTTTCAAACCCTGGTTAACAAATCGACGATGGATAATCATAAAAACGGAATGATGAAGTTGTCGTCTATTTGGAAATCTTCTCCGATACTCCCTAGCTGCGTACCTTGAATTCCATTTGCGAACCCATAAATAAAATGAATGTCGGCTTGTTCGCTATTTTAAATGTAAACGGCATGTTACACTAATTAAAAGCTGGCAAATCAAATGAAATACTTTTGAACTTAAAACAATAATTAATAACAGTGAAATAATTCAAGATGAAGTAAGTGTTTGTAAAAAGTGAAACTGTCGTTTCAAAATATAAAATTTAATACTTACTTGTTTTCCAAGGAGTATCATATTTTGTTGCAATGAAATAAGGGTGCATCATTTAGTTAACTTAAGACGTTCTATTGTACGTCGCTGTGAAATGTGTATTGAAAAGAACGGTTTACATTTTGAACAAAGTGTCTAATTTTATTATACTAGTGTTATTGTTATTTATTTATAAATCGTTATTGCTAAGAATTCTTATTAATTTCACAATTATTAATTAAGTATTGTTACAATAATAAATAAGGATTGTTAAAATTAGTGTACTAAACAGATTTCAATTTACAAAAGTCTTGTATTTGAGTATGGCTTGATACAGTGGCGGCTCTTTAATGAGAGCAAGTGAGCAGCGGTCTATAACTTATTAGAATCTCACTTAAAAACTACATACATGTTTATGGCGAAATTGATACATACATAATTATACAGAAAGTATTGACCGCATAACAATAATAATTATGCATTTCTTTTTATACGAGGATAATAACAATGGATACTAAAAAAAACCGATAACCTACCTATTTATAAATGAAAATGTATTTGAAATTTTAAAGAAACGATCGTTAGGTACTAAAATGGCTCTAAATGTTTTATTATATCTTTTTTATTAAAAACTTTATATTCAATTATTCACATAAAGCACATTACTTAACTTAGTACCACATCAAACACTAAAAATCAAAATAACTCGGAAACGCACAGGAATTTTGAAACAGAAGAAGGTACATTATTTTTGTTAAACTGTATGTAGATAATGAAAATAACAGTTTTTTAAAAATAGTCATTGGCGTAGAAGTTCTGTTTATGAAAGTGGTTGAGCACCCCCTCCACTCCGCCACTGTGCAAGTTTGTGAACATTCTTATCGCTTGTTTTATGCCCTTAATTAATAGACATTATCCCCCAACATGAAAAAATCTAAGCATTCGTTTATGAGTTATAATGAAAATTTGAGAAAAAAATTATATTCAACACCTGTATCTCGGAAACGAGCCTTCTACGACATATGTTTATAGGAACTTTTCTTTTAGAAACATGTGTTCTATCACCTGTTAAAGTTTGTCTACAAAAACTGACTCACCCTGTATATATATTGTATATATATATATATATATATATATATATATATATATATATATATATATATATATATATATATATATATATATATATATATATATATATATATATATATATATATATATATATATTACAGTAGCCAATGCATTGCCACTGGTTACTTGTTATAAATATCGTAGGCAAGCAACCCAACTTACAGGATGTGTTATTTTTTATTTTGACAGAGCTGTTATTTTATTTTAGGTTAAGTATTGTTCCATTAATTTTACAGTAAAGTAACAACTTTAGGAGAAACTTTTAATGAAATCATTTTAACAAATATTCAAAGTGACTCCTTCTTGCTCCAAGCAATATGCTAAAGTTTCTAAAATCCTTGAACAGTATTTCTTAAAAACAGGATCCATTTCGTTGCAGACGTACGTATTCTATTTTTAGCTCTTCTGTATTATCTATTACTATATTATTGTAGACTTTTTGAGATAAAACCAAAGAGATTTGGTGATAAATCGGGACCTCGTGGCAAGCTATGGGTTCAAATCTTCCAATCCAGCGATCCTGGAAGGTTTCAGTAAGAAACATGCAGTAGGACCTGTGGATTGGTGGAGTGCCGTCCATTTGAAACCATTGTTGTCAATATTTAAGGCTCTAGTTGTAATGTCTCTTTGCAGAAGTTGCAAAATTTGAAGCATTAGTTGCCATTAATAAAAATGGACCGATAAGTAATGCCAACTATTCCAACAAAATTAACTCTCTATGTATTGAGTGTGTTTAAATTTTGAACATGTAGGTGACCAATACCGTGAATAAGGAAACATGGATAACAGGAAAGGGAGAGAAGTGCTAGGTATAAACCGATAATTCTGTGAATTAACTGTGCCATCTAAACAAAACGATGCATCATCTGTAAAACTATCTTGTGTAAAATCTTTCATTTTCATTTAGTAAATTAAACACTGTTTCACAAAATTTGTTCTTTTAATTTGGTCAAGAGGAAAAAGCTGTTGGTGATTGGAAAATTTATAAGGTTTGTATTTATACTTTTAAAAGTTTTAAGAATAGAGGATTTCGAAATACTAAATTCATTTGCTATTATCCGTGAGTAATGAATTTCTTCGCATAACATAATATCTCTATTTCTCGTTCTTCTGTCAAGACAGGCAAGCTTTTATTCTTCTTCTATGTGACTGCATTACACAACTTTCATCATTAAATCTTTTGATTATGCCGTGAACAGTTCCGACAGATGGTATTGGTCTTTCGGATAAAAATCTGTCTTTACTCATATCGCTGTTATACCAGCGTGGAATCTGAATATTTTAAATACATTCTGCAAACCACAAGTACAAATTAAACTTTGTAAAAAGAAATCAGTTTTGAAAGTTTTTCATGACATTAGTGACAATTGTTTAAAAAAGGCTGATTGATAATGTTGAAATTGCTCTTGTAATGCATTGACTTGGTTTTTAAAATTGAACATAGGGTTAATAGTGTTAATATGTTTTGCTAAGTTCAGTGAAAAAATCACCGTATATATATATATATATATATATATATATATATATATATATATATATATATATATATATTATCCTTCATGTTTCACAATTGGCTTTGAATTCTCTTTCCGATAATCTTTGAATTATTGGTTTTGGGTGACTCATTGTTAAGTTGTTAAATAACCGCACATAAAAACTGAATTAACGATTTTCAAGCAAAGAAAAACAAAACAAAACAAAAATAAAGTGGTAACATACGAATTCAACAGCAGGATTGTATACAAAAATATGTGTAACGTATTTATATTGTATACAAGGTTGCTTATTAGTGCGTCAAAGTACGATATAGGTTTCATTAGTTAAAATTGGAGCAATTTATTTTTAGAAAAACTGGTTATGTAACGAAAAACGCACATTTCAGGAATAATTTGACTTATACAGGGTGAAGTTTTGAAGTGGGTCACCCTCCAGAATATATATTTTTAAAAGAACACTTTGTATAATCTTCATGTTTCACAATTTGCTTTGAATTCTCTTTTCGATAATCTTTGAATTACGAGTTTTGGATGACGCATTATTGAGTTGTTAAGTAACCGCGCATAAAAACTGAAACTGTAGGTCGATTTTCAATCAAAGAAAAACAAGACAAAACAATAATAAAGTAACATACGAACTCAACATCAGAATTGTATACAGAAATAATATGTGTAACGTACTTATTTATATTATATACAGGGTTGCTCATTAGTGCCTTAAAGTTGAATATAGATTTCATTAATTAAAATTGGAGAAACTTATTTTACAGAAACACTCCACTATATATTCTTCATGTTTCACAATTTGCTTTGAATTTTTTTTCCGATAATCTTTGAATTTTTGGTTTTGGATGTCGCATTGTTAAGTAACCGCGCATAAAAACTGAATTAAATTTAGGTCGATTCTCAATCAAAGAAAAACAAGACAAAACAATAATAAAATCGTAACAAACGTATTCGATAGCAGGATTGTACACAAAAATATGTGTAACGTATTTATATTATTCAGAGTTGCTCATTAGGGCGTCAAAGTCCAATACAGGTTTCATTAGCTAAAATTAGAGAAATTTAAAAAAACGGTTTTGTAACGAAAAACGTACATTTTAAAAATAATTTGACTTATACAGGATGAACTTTAGAAGCGGGTCACCTTCGTGAATATATTTTTTTAAAAGAACACCGTGTATATTTTTCATGTTTCATAATTTGCTTAGAATTCTTTTTCCGACAATCTTTGAATGTTACGTTTTGGATGATGACTTGTTGAATTGTTAAGGGTCGAAATGACCCAATCTCCCCAATGTTAAATTGTTAAAATTTATGTACCTTTTTTTCAGAAACAATACAAGATATCAAAAATTTTTTTTTTTATTTTCATTTTTACTCTTTTCCAAAAACTTTGACCCGGGGATTCTTAATTTTCTTTGTAATAAAGTAATTTTTGCCGTGATTGGTGGGTAGACTGGCGGAGACTCTGACGTAACAAAACTCTTAACGTTTTTGAAGTTCACGTCGGAGGGGATATAAGTTCATCATTTGATGATTTCTCTAAATTTTAATTAAACAGGATAATTATCAAATAATTAATTAAAAAAAAAATTGGTAAAGGCAGCTGGATTTTTACAGTACTAAGGGTGAAACAACTCTACAAAAAAAACAATCCAACTGAGAACTTGACGTGGCCGCCCAGACTACTCCGTCAGTTATTTCTAAAAGTTGTAAAGTGTAGATGTACTTGTTTTATTTAAACTGACAAGGTGTTTTATTTGCCAGCGTGGAACTAATGGTTCGATAAAATCATAATGAAAATCCAAAGATTCGCTTGTAACTACACCCGAAAAAAATAAAAAGACTATTAATTTAATGATCAATCATTTAAAAAGTGTTATAATGCGATTATGACACGACAATTAAAAGGACTAAACTTTGTCAAGAAATGGTGAAGTTTGTAGAAAGAGAAGGAAGTGTACTAAATACAGCCAGGAACAGCTTGAAAGAATACCTATATGTTGCAAAGCTTTGAGACGAAAACGTTTTGTGAATAACCGTTTGATCATAATAGATGATGAGAAATATTTTATGCTGTTCTGAAATTCTGAAATGAAAGGTAACGATGGGTATTATATCTTTGATATTGAAAATTGTCCAAACGCAGTAAAATTCAAACGAAAAGCAAAATTTGCTGATAACGCTTTAGGTCGGTGTGCGATTTCAGTCGCTGGTGTTTGAACACCTTATGTTAGCAGAGTTCGGGGAGAAGCTGTGGAATTCTGGGCTTTATACTGAAAGATGGTTTCCGAAACAGCTTAATTTTATTAATACCCATATCAGAACAACGAAACAATGTTTTAGCCCGATCTCGCTTCGTGCCATTATAACAGAACGGCTTGAGACTGGCTGGAGCAGAATAACGTCAATTATTTACCAAGAGAAGATAACCACCCAAATTTTCCCCAAGTTCGACCAATAGAAGAATTTTAGTCATTATTGTGTCGAAAAGTTTATAACAACGGTTGGGAAGCTCAAAATCAGCAGCAGCCGCGGGCAACAATTTTTAGAAAAATTCACGAAGTTGACCGAGACATCGTCCAAAGGAAGGTGAGACAAGCGTTAACCAAATTGCGTGCGTAGCATGATCGGATATCAGTTTTGTAGATTAGTTTTCATGTTGTCAAAAGGTGTAATATTAACCATTGATAGTTAAGTTGAAATAAAATTTCATTATTTTGGTGCCTGGACCTGTTGATTTTTTTCTCAAAACTTATGACCCATACGTTAATAATAATAATATATTTTCTACCAATACATCAGTATACATCGCTGTACGGTAATGTATGTAGTAATTGTCAGAATTAAAATACATTAGTTAAGCAAAAAAAAAGACAAAAAAAATGACGAAGGAATGCAATTACTTTAATCCAAAAAGGAAAGATTACATAGTGTTTAAGTCGTGCACTCCGCCCAAAATAATAATGTTATGAAGAATGTGCGAATGAAAATTGGCGTAATACAACGTTAACAGAGTACTACAAGCATAACAAGTACTACAGACGTTTTTATCGTTTTCTAAAAGATAAGGTATCATATCGTTAATGTAAATGACAAATAGAGTTGAACCTAGGTTCTCAGGAACTCCTGATCGAATAAGAGATACGTCACTACGTGTACCTTGAGGTAGCTCTGTTACTTGTTTCCTGTTTGATAAGTACGATTGAAACAGTTTAAAGGCATTTCCACGTATGCCCTTAGTTGTGCATCTTATTCAACAACTGTTTGTGATTAACAGTATCAAACAGGGATGAAAAATCGATAAATAATCCAGCGGTTAGAAATTCTGTATTCAAAGATATCACAATTTCTGAAATAAACTCACATAAAGCAGTATTTGTAGATTTATTCTTTATAAACCCGTGCTGTGAATTATTGAATACATTGAATTTGGTTAAATGGTTGGTAAGTTGTTTATTAATTCATAGAGCTTGGAAAAAGAGGAGAGCAGACTAATAGGCTTGTGATTGTAAATATTCCCTTTTTTTATACAGTGGTTTAATTACAGCGGTCTAGACTTTCGGGAAAAACGACAGTTTGAAAAATTACAACAATAGTTGTGATTAACACATATTGATGTTTTATTTTACGTACGTTTCAGAAATATTAGCTGATAGCACTTATTCCCTTCTCCAGAAATTAAAAAAATTACTAATTATTTACAAGTTACTATTGAATCTGGAAGAAACCAAGAAATTAATTTCTTAGACATTACTTTAATCAATGATGGAAACAAAATTATTACCAATTGGTATACTAAAACAGTTTGGTCTGAAAGATATCTCAATTTTAAGTCTCTAAATCATATTAACATTAAAATAAATGTCATATATGCTTTAGTTAATCGTGCGATTATTTTATCTCATCCACAATTTATACCAGACAACCTCAATAAAGTTAGGAATGCTTTAAGTAAAAACAATTTTCCACCATGTTTATTAATAAACACATAAAAAACGAATACGACGTTGGATTCACAATAGACACAAATTTAATAGTAAAAATAATAATTGCTCAAAAAAATATTTTGTTTTACCAGATATTCCAAACATCACTACTAAAATTAGAAAAATTATCCTCGATAAAACACAGCATAAAAATCATATTACTTTCAAAAAATTTCAATTGCTTTCATTCTAAGCTTAAAACTAGAGTTCCATTGGACGATAAGTAATTGATTGCAAGAACTGTGCTAAATCTTATGTTGGACAAACGTCACAATTTATTAAAAAACGTATGTCACAGCATCTTTATTCTATTAAAAACAAACGTAATGATACCCCAGTCAGTAATCACCACCTTCAATTTGGCTATTCTTTTGATTTTAATAATTAAAAAAATTTTAGCGCATGAGAACAATTTTCATAAAAGATCATTTATTGAAATGTTTTACATCCAAAAATACAATACTATTAACCACAAAACTGATATCAATAATCTAAGTAATATACACCATAATTTAATTAAAAATAAGTAACTTAAATAGTTAGATATTACCACAATGGAATGTTACTAAGTTGGTAACTGTTAGCTCATAGGTAAGTTGGTATCTTTTGTAAAAAGAATGTTCACTTTTACGTTTGACATCATTTCAAATAGACACGTTTTGGTTAAAATTTATTCCTTAATAGTTTCAAATTATTTCGAATATAGGGGTTGTTATTTCATCCGTTTTTACGGCAATATAAAAAAAAATTTATTTGCAATGACAATGAAGTGAAAATTCTTTAAATTATATTTTAGGGGAGCAACGTCGAGTTATCAAACAATTAGTTTGGTCTTCCGTTGTGTATAATTATTCTGTATATTAGTTACTACTAATGTTTTCTTTTAAACCAATTTTTATATTTCAACTATAATGCATAATTTTTACGGTAAGCTATAAACAACGATCTAGATAATATAACTATGCTTAATTTAGTTTTAGAGGATATAACTACCGGGATATCAACAATGAATGACCGAAAAAACTGCTTTTTACAGAATTTTTATCAAAAGTTTATTCCAAGTTACTAGCAAAAATTAGGCACAAATATTTATTTCATCTTCGATTGACATTTCATAAACGTACATAGATTTTTCCTTTTTCAATTATTCCTTTATCTACATTTGTATTACAATAAAATAGTTTTTTTCAAAACTCCTTAATAAATTAACCAGGACCTTCAAGGTAAATTTATTCGTATTTTCTCGTCAATAAATTTTTTTAGGTTATAATGCCTTTTACTGTGGAACAAGACAAGTTTATTTTGGAAGCTTATTTCCGAAACGCCGAAAAAGATATAGATGGAAACTGGAAAGTATTCAGTACGATTGTGTTGAAGAATATCAACATCACTTTCAGAACATCTAATTAGATGATGATGTTTTATGCCGACACATTCGAAGAATTGTTAGTCGTTTTCATGAGCATGGTAGTGTTTGCAAGGGAAAATCTACGGTCGCACAACTGTACTTACAGGGAAAGAGTGGAAAATGTACGCACACATTTGGAAAGAAGTCCGACAAAACCTTTAAGACAATTGGCCCAGCAAACAGGTAATTTTGCATTATACAAAACATGGTTGACATGAATGTTAAGCAATAAAATAAAAGAATCTTAAAACCAAAACATTACATAAAAAGTTAGATTGACAACATTGTACATATTTCAATAAAAGCAATTGTTACAGGTCTTTCTTTTTGGTACATGCCATAAAGCAGTCAAACGTCAACTGTTTTCATGCTTACAAAATAACGGTTGTGCAAGAATTACCCTTTAGATTTTCAAAAGCGTTTAGAATATTGCGATGGTTCAACAACAACTTGAGAGATGACGAAATACTAAACTTAAGTTTCTTTACGGATGAAGCTTGGTTCCATTTATCTTTATGGAATTCGCAGAATTACCGTATGTGGTCAGCAGAAAATCCACACGTTTTTGAAGAAACTACTTTACATCCTGTGAAAATAGGTGTTTGGGCTGCTATGTCACGAAGAAGAATTGTAGGTCCCATTTTCTTTGAAGATACAGTAACTGCGGCTCGATACAAAACTGTTTTGGAACCTTTCATTGATCAAATGCACGATGACGAGCTCCAACATGGATATTTTCAACACGATAACGCAACAGCTCATACAGATAATCAAACACTGACTTTTTTACGTGAACATTTTGATGAAAGAGTTATAAGTGCGGGAGTTTGGCTCCCAAGATCACCTGACCTTACTCCACTGGATTATTTTCTATTTCGACATTTAAAAAATAAAATCTACAAGACACGTCTTCATATAGTTGATGAATTAAAAAATGCAATAACTGACGCAATTCAAAATATTACAGAAGCTCAATTAATAAATGTATTTGAAAATATGAAACGAAGAGTAGATGCCTGTAATGCAAACAATGGTGGTCTCTTTGAAATTGTTTTATAGATAATTGCCAAGTTTAATTTTATTTTTCTATTTTTAACTGTAACATAAACATATAAAAGACCATTCATTCCAACGGGTAGTGAGGTGTGCGTCAGGTATCGTTTATTTGTATGTAAATAATATGTGCACTAATTGAAAATCTTTACTCATTATTTACTATACTTTAGCTGAATTGATCTCATTTACATGCACGTTTGAGATCTAAAAACAATGCATTATTAATTCATTATTTGCTGTGCTTTAGATCAATATAAAGATTTGAGTTATCTTAAAAACAATAGGTACATCATAAAGTAGACATGGTGACTAGTTCCATATGAGAAAAAGGGGTATATAATCTGAAATAAGTTTTGTTCAAAATTAGAATGCAATGCAAAAGTGATATCTAGCATTAAGTTAAATAAGTTCTTTTTCCATTATAATGTATTTGTGATGTTCACCAGTGTACATTCAAAGGTGGTCAGCAAAATGGTGTACCTGACTTGTGCTGAATATGTTGAATGTATGCATTTATAATAAACTAACCAGTCATACATGTAATTTGTTTTCACTAATATTATTTAACAAATATATCCATTGATTTCTGATTAATGACAAATTCATTTTAAAAATTCATTTAAATGTTTTAATGTCATTGTAAAGGTAACATCATCCAATATCCTTTTTTTAAATATTCACTCCCACATATTCACACCTTTCTTCGAGTTCTCAGCGGTAATTTTTTTCAATTCTTCATTGCCAATTGCTTAATACCTTCCATTTGAAGTGTCACATTCCTCACTGCTATCCGATTTTTCAATGGGATTTAATTCAGAGTGGTACAAAGAGAGACGAAGGACAGCATGACCATTTTCAACTAGTAGCTTGTCTGGAACGGTTTCTTCAGCAACACATTCTTGTAATTGGGATAATGGCATTATCATCGTTCCTTCTTTTCTTTTTTCATAAATTGGTACCTTTCGATTATTCATTTTCAACCTGACAACAAAATTCATACATTATTGCCTATTTAAAACCACGCATGTCAATATAAACAAAAAGATCATTACATGCTCATCTAAACAGTTTTTCTCTAAACTGTACATTATTCTCGTAACCAAATTGAGGTTAAAAAGCAAAATTTGTTTTAAACATTACTTTTAGTATATAAAAGCACTTACAAAATTTGACGACTAAATACCATGTATTGGTTTAATACACCAGAAATACGCCTTGGAAATCCAGAAAATCTGTAATATCAATTAAAAATAATAAATGATAATTTTAACCAAATTTTTACATACCTTATAACAATTTCCTTCAGTCTTAAGAAAGACTAAATTAAAATTATTGAGGTTTTTGTACGTCTACATAATACGTAATTCGTCATTCACCAAAGTTTTTGTCATTTATGGTAGTATTTATTTTAATATCTGCATTTACGTCACTGGGTATAGCACAATTTTCATTTTAAGGATGCGGAACAGTAGTTTTAGAGGATATAACTATTACATCTTGTTAAGAAAATAATGTTCTAATCTTTTAACTTTTCTGAAGAAGAGAATAAGTGTTGTCAGCTAATATTCCTGAAACGTACGTAAAATAAAAACATCAATATGTGTTAATCACAACCATTGTAATGTTTCAACCTTCCTGAATTAGAATTTGAACTGTGGTGACCATGAAATAACTACAATTTTAAACATTAAATTTCTACAGTTCATGAATCTTTAATAAAGTAAGATTGATCATAAATCACAGAGGTTCCGCTAAGAAAAATTTTGAAAACTTTAAGATATTAGAACTAACCTCCTAGTAGTTTTCCTGGGGCTCTCCAGCTCCTCATTCCATGTCTTAACATGCTTTAAAAGACGGGCTCTCCTCATATGTATGTATTTTCTTATCTGTCCCTAACATAAAATAGCGCCGAACATTCTTTGTGTCATGAGCTCCAGCATTAACATCATATTTAATTCTTGCTTACGAATACATAAGTTCACATAAATTCACAAGGGTAATAATTCCGCACTTGTCGGTTTTATCAAATTTATGCAATTTATCAGCTGGGATAAACACTTTTCAAAAATACATTTTTTCCTTAACAATTTTGAATATATTTACGTATGATATATAAAACAAGCATTTACATAATATTGATTGAGTAGCAGATGTTATATTTACTTGAAAATTGGTTTTGCCATTTTAAATACCATTTTAGAATCTGTCGTTGGCGTCTAAGGACTTCGTCTCGTTCCCTAGATACACGCAAATCTCGTTTTATGTCAAATAAATGTCCTTCTGAATTGACAAGACGAGTATTGCCAAATTTAAGACCATTTTGCATTGCTATCTGCTATATTTTATTATAAAATTTCTGTTTTAGTACTACTTTCTCTGAATATTATCTATGCTTTGAATTTCATTTGACGTTTTCTAGATAAAGACCGTTCATTAGATTAGTTCTTTTGAAGTTAATAGTATTATGAAACATTACACTCTGAACTTTATGTTGAAAGTTATTTTATCTATTTATATAATAAAACTTTTAAAACTAGAGCTACAAGATTGTACAAACGTTTGTTAATGTCACAGTAGCACAATACGCACTTTAGATGAGATTTACTTCTTTAAAAAAAACTTCATGGAGTTAGATATGTGGAGATAAATTTTGTTGTGCAATGTTTAATGCAGGTCTCAGCTGAATAAATCCCACTGCAGCAAATTAAATACATAACGTAGTCTACGTTCTCAAGGCAGTCATTTAAAGGAGAGTGTAAAACACTGTCTAAGAAAATAAAAGGAGAGGAATGCTACTTTATGTCCCAAGTCGCCTATATCTAGAGAAGCCACAAAATACAGATTGCCAAATTTTTACTGAAAAATAGTTTATAGACATTATTCTTTTTTTGTTAGGCACGCTATTGAGTAATGAGTCTATATACTTCACTTCACCTAAAGTTTATGTTGAACTTTGAAAATTGGAAAGTTTGAATCTATAGGTATGTAGAAGTAATTTACGTTTACCGGTATATGCGATGTAACAAGTTTGTCCTTTATTTCTACATTTTCTTCGTAAAAGTTGTATTATACATACATGCCATAAACATTGTCTTCTGTTATAGCGATTTCTTAACTCATGGTACTCATTGTAGGAATACCTGTTACACTTGTGTCTTTAGGATTTCTACTAATCTTTCAATGTAATATATTTTTATTTACAATCGTGCGGTTATTTGGTATAAATCGCACTCACCACCGTAACGTAAATGTTAGAAATAACTGCGCGCATTGATTATAGATAAAATTACATACGCAACACGTGGAATACATTGCAATCGCGCTTATGTGATTGAATAACTCGGCCGTTCGGCCTCGTGCATTTTTTACATGCGTGCGATAGTAATGTGTGTGTATGTATCCCACTTACTGCGTAAATAACCATTTTACCGGGTATACAGGAAGTATACCTATACATATAGTGAAGATACCGGCTAAATCTTATTAAGCCGGATGACTGGTTATGGTGCCATTCGAAAAATGCAATAAATGGCCGAGGAGCTTAACTAGAAACTATTTATTTAACCTTTATCGACAGTTTGTGATCATTTGACTCCTATAATTTGTAGTGGAGCGTTGTCAGTGTTATTCCGGGATTTTGCATATTGTCTAATTATTATCTTTGTAATAGACCGGAATCATTCGCTGTAAAGGGATCGCAAAGGAAACTAAAAATTCAATGAAGTTACAAAATTTGTTGTATATAAATGCTTTATTATTACTCGTAGTAAAACACATATTACGACTGAGGATTACGATCAATAGTAACAAGAAGGTTTATGTCAGCCAAACAAGCTACTGTCCCAAATCATTGATTTAGCAATAAACTATTTAAACAAAATTCTCTAAGGCAAGTTCCTTTGAAAAAGTAAGTGTAAACATACAAAACGCATTTCTTACTTCCTTTTGTTGAAAGAAGTTCAGAAATTCTTTGATTACACATATGTAATATACTATGTTTACAAACCTCTCTAGCATTATATAATAAATATTACCATTCTTGCTGTCTCAGTTGTAAAGCTATTATAGTTAAACCGAAATCATTAACAGTTTTATGTTAACAAAAGCTTTCTTTCTTCTATCACCGTTAAAATAATTAAGCGTATAAATAATGCTAAGTTTCATGGGTTAACAACTGCTCATTGGTATGTTACTAATCACCCCCTATTTTCTTAAGGTCCCACAACAGGGGTATGAACAACAACTCACCAAAGCTTTATGGGAACCGGATGAATGGTTTGATGCACATAGGACAAACACAAAACATAACATACATACATTTTAAAAATATATTAAAAGATATAACCTATGTAAAAAAAGTATTAACATTTTTATATTATGTTTAACAAATAAAAACAAACATTTAAGTTTATATTAATCAAATAATGACGTTTCGTTTTTATCTTTCAAATATGAAAATTCAAGCTATGTTAAAAGTTAACTAGCTTTCCTACGAAAAATTTTTCGTTTAAAATTAAATTTAATGATGATAATAAAACGGATAGTAAATTAAATCCAAACGTGTGTATGTAAATGGACAACAATATTAGCGTCCGCTCCTAGACTTTTTCCAAAAAATTAAAACCTTAAAATAAAATTCTGGCTCCGTTATTTCTTTCTACGCAAAATTACCTTCGTATCCAAAACAAATCATCGAAATCCGTCAAGCGGTTGTCTCGCAATCTTCGTGAACTGAATGACCCGATTATTTTAATATACAGGATTTTTTGTTCCTTGTCGATATAACTACATACTTAAGATGTTATTTTACTTTTTCATGTTCACTAGTTACGTATTAAAGTATTTTGACTCATCCACGTACACATGCACCAACCCACATACGCACACATACACCCACACGTATGTTGAAAGTGATCTAGATTCAAAATGCTGAAAACGTGTAAATCCGTTGAAAACTTCATATAGGTTGAAAATAAGACAATAAGGGAAATAAGAAAGTAAAAGTACATTATCAAAAAAAAAAAGAAATATTCGTTTATTATTGACCAAACTAATTTAGTACTTTCTGTAAATTTTAACAAAAACAAAAATACTTCAATAAATGTTTGATAATTTTCTTCAATAAATTTTTAAAAGATCTCCGTTTTATATTTTTACAATAGTAAACGCATCGTTTATAGTGATAAACTAAATTTAATGTAACCCAAAAAAAATCCATGCTTTTAATTCAGGAATATTAAAAAATTCAATGGACCTTAATCCATTTATTGGGGTTGTCATCCAAATAATTTTAATTACTAAATACATTTGTTTCTGATAGTAAAAACTTCATCAAAGACTCAAAAATTCTTGTTCTAAAAATCATAAAAACTTTACGCAGTTCAAGTTTCCATCAAAAAATTATGGACCAATCACATGATCTCCTACAATTCCCCCAAACACATTGAGGCTCCACCGATTTTGGCGGTCAACAGTGCGGTACAGGTGACGGTTTTGAGTATCATAGTAATGAAAGTTATGTCGGTTTACCAAGCCGTAGTTGTGGAATATTGATTCGTCGGTAAAAAAAAACAAATTTAATGA
>JARFJB010002318.1:102500-287500 GCA_036346205.1 Vesta saturnalis | reverse complement strand
AGGTATTTTTATATCTCTGAAATATGCAGCTGTTTTAGAAATATGTGATAAAACCAAAACTGATCCTCATAAACCCCCACAGTCCGCCGCTGGATTTCTCCAAAAATCTAATCAGCTTCAAGTCCAACGAAAATAAGCTTAAATACAAAATGTTTAATAGGTAGGTATTTTCGTTCTGAAGTTATCGTGGATACTATCATACATCCACACGCACAGACTCCCAGACACAGGTTATGGCCGATCTTGGCGAATCTTCGCCAAAAATTGTAAAATGAGCTAATAAGTTGATTTAGCGATAGTAAAAACAAGTCGATTGCATAACCTGCTATACCTACATACAAGTATGTATATGTTGGAAGGTAAAAATTGCAATTTAACCATTCATTCTTGAATGCAGAATAAAAAGCTCTTCCCAATATTATGTATAAAAAAATCAGGACCGTATTTAAAAAAAACAAGGTTGATGATGATTACCCGAAAGCGAAACGTCGGATTTCAATTTGCTGCATGCTATGCGACTGATGTTAATACTAATGGTGCAATTGAAATTTCCAGTAATTGAAATCCCCCAGATGTTTCAAGAAGGCACTCGCTTGAACTGCTTGAAGATGTTGATATAGATATTTCTCGGTTACTCATTTGTTGTACGCTGCTAGATCCTAAGGTTTTGGCAATCTTCTTCTTGTTTTCGATGGAGTCTGCCACGCACCCTTCAGCAGCAGCATTGTTTTTCCAATCCCCATGCCGTTTTAAAGTTCGAATGCCAGCTCCACTGTCTGACAAGATTGTGGCATTGGTAATATTTACATTCTTGGCAATCTGTCGAGGAATCTGACCACATGTGTTAATGCCAATAGGATTACAGGCACATTTACACCCATTATGGAATAAAAAAAACTTTTCAATCTTCATATGCTTCGGTCTTAAACTCATGTACTTCTTAATTTACTTATAAATTTACTCTACTGTCATCGTTTAATATGGTAAAAACCCTGGGTCTATGTGTTTTGTTATCTCTAATATAAACCACAAAAAACAGAACCTTCTTCTTTAATATCCCCAACACACAGATTGTACAATTCTATGCGTCTGTAACCGCCAAACATACCAAATATTGCAACTACCTAAAATGTAACCATATTTATTAAGAATAATCTCAAAAGTAAAAATTTACCTTCATAAGTAAATATTTGTCGTTGGGTGCTTCAAGAAAAAAATTAAGTAAGTGCTCTTTTGAAAACACTATTAATTTCTCTGGTATGTACCCAATAGAACAGTTTTTCAAGAATGCCGAAAGTTTTGAAAACTTGCTGATAAACAGTAAACTTAATTCTAGAACATTTAAAGTTACTGTCAATACAAAATAAATAACGAAATTTGTCAACAAAGTAAATATTTCTCTCCATTTTCTCTAAATCTACTGCGATATACAAATTTATGTCAAAATACATACTGGCCATATAAAATTTGAAATTAAAGTACATTTCTACTAACACGCAATCTTTATCCGAAGAATTGTTTAATTACTGCTGCGTCTATTAATTTATTATTTATTAAAGTTGCCGCTCTAATTTTGCCATTATCCGTGTTGAAAATACCCATACTTTTTGATATTCCAACCATTTTATTGTTTATTAAATAGGGTTCTTGTAAAAATAGCACATCGATCATATCTTCAATTATTAAATTCAATATATTATTTGTTCCATTTCAGGAATGATTCATGTTTATTTAAATACATTTTAAGGTGTTACAATTATTAACATTTAGTTCATTATTCATAAATGATTTTGACGTAGACTGCGTCAATTGTTTATATCTTTTAATATTACATTCCTTATCTAACAATGTGTAATTAATGTTTAAACTGGAATTCTTGGTAAATTTATTAAAATCGATGCTTTTTATGCAATTATAGTTTTCCATCGAAACAGGGCATTCATTAATTTTATGTTGTTCACTGCATAAAGGACATCTGATTTCTCCTGCACAAACTTTTGAATTATGATTAAATTTGCAACAATTAAAACATCTGCTTAGAAATATATAATCCTCAATATTACATACATTCCACACAGCATTGCGATTCCTTTTTTTTTATCATTAAAGATAAATTTTGGAGAAATTCTACTGATTTTAAATTGAAGTCACTGTTTTGTTAACTGATAATATCAGTCACATTTTCCAAATTAGCTTCCTCCGGTATATTATAAAACACCGTTCTAGGTAAACTTAATTCATTATTACATTTAATATTTATTGAACTTTTCAAAGCTTCTATTTCTTCCTTAGATTGAGATTCAATAACTACTTTCCCATCTCTAATTCACTTAAATGACAATTCCAATTTTCAATTTTCAACCGGATCTACTTTACTTTTAATAATCGTTTTGATGTAATCTGCACTTTGCTTTGATTTAGATTTAACAATTACTTTGTAACACCCTATTTAAATATAATAAGGTAGTTTACGTAATTATTATGTAATAAAGGCTTTCGCAGTGCCCGGTAGCTTCCAGTCAAGGAAGGGGCGTTTATTACCTATAAAAATTACGATTCTAAATATTTTACTTAGTCTACGGGCATTTCATTCTAATCTAATACTATATTACAACATAGAAGATAAACTCAATTATATACGAAGTAAATAACCAATTTAAAATAAAACTCCAGGAAAAGATGAAGAACACCAGGTGCTTCAAAGGGTCAAAAGAGAAGTCGTTGGCGTCGGACTAGTCTCGGGAAAATATGGGATCTGTGGATCACATCGTTAATTTATGGAACGGACTTGACTGTAGTAATTCCCCTTGGTTGACCTTATATAATTATTTAATCCCTCAACTAATTTATAATCACACGCAAATTAATAATTTAAAGTAAAAAGGTTTACTTACAAAAATTAATACCGTTTTATTCTCAAGGATAAAATGCAAAATCAATACTATTTGTCTACGAACTGCACATATATATATATATATATATATATATATATATATATATATATATTACGTAAGAATATTTCTATAAAACTATTCTTTAGCAAAAGGGGTGATAACACTTTTACGATAAATATCGGTCACTGGGTCAAGTGTTTTAAGGCATCGGCCTTAAAAAGAATATTTCTCCTATTTAATAAACTTCGGATTCTGCAATGTTTTCTTTTTTTTTGATTATTGCAAACAAATTCAAAACCTGACACGGATCGTACATTTGAAGATGTATGAAGGTGTTATCATTAAGGCTTTCTTCTACGTTTTTACCAAGTGTGACAGTTTCGTATTTTTTGTTATTTAAAATAGAAGGCAGGAATTAACTTATACTTTCTAAGCGATTTCTCGCGTAATGGAAATATTATTTACACATGGGATTCTCTTTTGCAAATTGATGATATAATAATACGTAGAAATTCAAGGGGATATAATTTTTACTTCAGGAAGTGTTATTTTTAAGATTCTTTAAGTCATTACTTGATTATCACTTCTCATAAAATATACAGGAACGGAAGTCGGAAGATGGAATAGAAATTTGATCTCAGGTCTTTAATTGTTTGTCGGGAACAAGTATTCTGGATAGAAGATGCAGGATTTTAATGACAGGATGATAACGGTTTTAAACAGGATAATTTGACGGGAGCCGCTTTTGGAAATCATTGTACGATCTTTTGTCTGTAATTATACCGGTTCTCCAAAGCGTCACGCGACGGAAGATTGTGGCTTCACTGTTGATTTTTGTTTTATTGTTTTTAAACCATGGCACTCTATTAAATCGTTACGTTATAAAATAATTATAGAGAAATTAAAAAAATGGAAATATTTTGAAAACTATAAATTTTAGCGGTATCAATGTGTTTAGATAAAAGTTAGGTCTTTACGAGTACTATTCGCCCAGATCAAAATATGCAGGGTGTTCCACTTGAAATAAGAGAATTCATGTACGTTGAACATGTTAAAGTTTCACACGGAGCTTTCTCTCCCCCATTTAAAATATCAATAAAACATTTACATCTTTTCAAAGTCTGTCCCTAGCTTAATTATATCCCTGACTAAGTTGTCTAAACTTAGATAATAAACCAAGAATTAATTTTTATTGCTAACCTTACGTTCAGGAAAAAAAGATAACTTGGCAACGTTGCATTTTATATGTGCAAATGTATACATCGTTGAAAAGCTTATTCATTAGGCTATCTAGAAATGTAATGATAGGGTGTTCCATTTAAAATAAAAAAGTTGATACCCCCACTACTTTTACGAATCACCCTGTAGGCGCTAAAATATTTTCAAGTTGTGCACGTATTGGACCCATATAACTTTTGTATAAATGATTTTAGTGAAAAATCAACAGCGAAGCCATAATCTTCCGTCGCGTGACGCTTTGGACAACCGGTATACCAGTTTCCTAGTTCGGCCGTGTTTATGCTTGGTATCTGTATTTACTTTGCCAAACAGGCTTACGCCCCATTGGTTAAGTATAAGGATGTTAGATCGAAGTGGACTACGCCTTTCGGATAACCAAATCCTAGCATGTTCGGGAATACTGTAAGTTAAAAAAAATCACCTATACAGGAAGTGTCAGTGTGTCAATTATTATGCTGTTTTACAGACAGGATCGATCTATAATCTACCAAAGGCAGAAAATAAATCTTTATCACGGAGGCAACAAGAAAAAAGGAAAGGTCACATATTTTATTCCCTCCCCAATTGGGAGGGCAGGCTGTTTGAGCTTTCCAAGCTCCTTCAGCCACAATCATGGATTCTTAGCATACATACATACATTACATATATATCCATGGTGGGATTAAGGATGGGTGTGGCCAGGATACGATCGGAGGGAACGGAGTTAGGGTTCTGAGGGGGAAAATACTACCCCAGCATTCGTCTAAGTAGTCGCACGTGTCTCTAACGTGATTAGACTAAAAAAATAAAGAGCTAATTTGCAGTCTCACCGGATTGGACAACAAAATGAGGTGATGTTTTGGTGGGGTTTTAGCGTTGTAATCTTAAACAATTTCTTGATTACGGAAGAAGGGGCAAAATTTAATTATATTAAGTACATCGGAGCATTTTCTGTAATATAAAGGGATAAATTAAAATAATTAATTTGCGAATTTATGTAAAGATTTCTGGATCTTTACAACTTTATACATTTGAGTTTAAGTAGATTTAACGTGTCCCCTTAAAACTTCCCCCTACGATATTTTATTGCCAGCTAATGAATTGTCATTTTTGATATTATATAAATTTCTCAAATTACTTACTGATTTTAATATATTTTGCTTTAAACCATGCCTTAAATTACCACTCTTCGCAGTTACGTCAACCAATATTTGCAATGCGTCTTCAAATTGCACTTTAACGTCCTCCGCCATGGCAGACACGGACACTCTTTTTCACAAATGTAAAACTCAGTTTACCTAACAGTAATAACACTTGCTAATTCGGGCTCAGTTTGTTCAGATTACTAAAAAACAATGTTGCCTAAACCAAAATGTTATTGTTCGAAGAAAAAGACGAAATTCTGGAAATGTTAAAACGTCGAAAGCGTTATCTGCATAACTAAACGTTCGAGCGGGGACATTATTTGACGGAAAAGTGGCAAAGAAGAGCTCACAAGGTACATACACGTACATAAATAACACTTTCTTTTTTATCATCAATATTGCATGCACATTTTAGAGTTATGAAAAATACGTCAAGCTGAATATCAAGAAATGGAACTGCGTTATACACATGATCCTGGTTGCTTAAACATCGCGACACACCCACCCACCTACGCACTCATCCACCAAACCAACCCACACACTCAACCATCTTTTATATCTACATACGTCTGTGTAGGTTGAAAGGCAAAGATGAATTCGTATTTTTTTAAATTTTTGTATCACATCCTTAGAACAAGGAAATTTGTCACCCAAATATATTAAATGTTAATTATTTTTGTCTAAAAACGTCAAAAAATGACGACTTCGCGCATTAATAACAATATGCGAAATGGCACTTCTTTTATTTTCCTACGTTACCGTAACAAGGTGCGCGAAATAGTGTGCGAAATACATATTTCGCGCACTGCTTGTAATCTCTAAGAGATTATTGTATTTGAACTTTTGCGCAGCATATCTTCGGTAAATGTAATATAACCTAAATTTGAAACTGCAAAAATTCGTTGTATATTCGTTTTTGTGTCGGGTACTTTAACAATCAAAATGGAATCTTTATCTTCTATGCCATCGACCGTCATTTTAGTGAGTTCATCACGGCCGCAAGCATCCGAAATACCCAGTGTTGAAACGACCTAAAAGGAAATCAATGACGATATTTAATAATTTAAAAAACACAAAACAATGATTAATAGTGTACCTTAACCATCAAATAGGTTTCATCATCTGCCTCTCATGAATTTATTAACTTCCTCTCGAGTTAATACCTTAGGTTTCTTAGGATGGTTTCCAACTGACAACATTTTCAAATATGGAACCACCTCGGTAAATTTCTTAAAATCCACGTTTTCTTTAACATTAAGTGTTGATTTCAACATAGAATATATTGCCCATAACGTGGAAGAATTCACCTTCTTAGACTTTTCTGCAAAATGTGCCAACAGCACATTTTCGGATATTTGTATTGCTTTATTTGTTTCACACCACTCTTTAAATTGCTTATATGCATTTTCATACTGCCGCCTCGATTTCTCCGGTAAAAAATTTGAAATTACCGAATTGGCGGCACCTATCAAATTAGGTGGGGTAGAACTTAGTTCATCGTCGTTCGAAATTTCCATTGTTTTACAGTTAAAAATATCAGGTACTAGTACTGATTAAGGACCGGTTCTGGACCAGTTCAAGGTCACTCGCCCTCTGGTGTGTAAGCTTTTGAATCTCTTCAACGTCAAACTTTTGGCGGGAAATTTAAATTTTAGGAGCTCGCTAAAAATAGAAATTGCAATGTCACCATCCTCATCATATTACAACGTCACTCTGCGGTCAAACGTTTTGGCGGGAAATTTATATGTCAAGGTCAGAAGCTAAAAATAGAAATTGCAATGTTATCATCATATTACAATTCTTAGAAGTATAAAATTAGAGTTTTCAAGGTCAAAGATTATTGACCTACGGTGGTGTCATATTACATTTCTTAGAAACATAAAAAGGTCAAGGTGAAAAGCTAACAAATAGAAAATCTAAGAATAGAATTTTTTGGCGGGAAATATAAATTTTTGGAGCTGGTGAAGGTCAAAGCTAAAAATAGAAGTTGCAAGGTAATCATTCTAAATCTAAAAGGTTTTTGGAGTAGGTTAGCAGTTTTGAAAGGATGCATGTTTATAATAAAAGGGCTTCTCCGGGATTGCATGATTCAGTAAACTTTTTATTGCTAGAAATGGTGAAAGTAATAAGAGTGATAAGAAGAGAAAGAAAGAAATAATTATTAAGTATTGATGAGAGAAAGAAAAGACTCAAGGTAAAGAAAGTAAAAGAAAGTAAAAGAATTGAGGATAGATTTAGAGCTGTATGAGCTGAAAAAAAATGAATCAACTTCGAGTGAATGTGCCATGAAAAGTATTTAATAAAGTTGCGTTGTAATTTGAATGAAAGACGTTTTAAAAAGTAAATAAGTAATTACAGTAGTGCATATTATATTGCACAAAGAAAAGACACTTTAACCGTATTCATTTGAAAAAAAAAATAAAATAAAAAAATAAAGTGTGTGTAGGTATATAAGAAGGAAATTACATATAAGAAAAAGTGAATTGCAAAGGAAAGACCCCTTAAAAGAAGTTTCCGTATGGTTTTTTTTTTATGATTGTGGGCCTGAACAGGCTAAATTTGGCCTATCGTGCTAAAGCACTCAGGAATACTTAGGAGGATGGATAGAGGGATAATGAATTGCCAATAGATGCCTATGAACGGCTTCCTTAAATTTTCTCATATCGTAAGTGAGAGGAAAGCAGGAACTAGGGAGATTATTCCAGAGTTTAGAAGCCGTGTAGAAAAATGTGGATGCTATTGTATAAAATGTTGTATGATAAACAACATTATAAAGTATAATGAAAATTATATGTTGTGAAATGTTTTAAAAATAAATAAATAAACTCTTTTATCATAGCAGTTTAAGTTAAGTCAAAATTCTGAATTTTTGTATATATACTAAACAAATAACAGTTGCATAGGATATCAATTAAATAAATTGGAAATTTAAAAATTTTAAGACAAACTAGTCATAGTGAAAGTAGTAATAACATTGATACTTGCATATATTAATGAAATCATAACAATAGTCCTTTAAAAATTAAATTTTTTTCATGTAGATTAAACAAATAACATAGCAAATAGATAGCAGTTCCAAATTTTTTCAAAACTAAAAAATGTGAAAAAATTTGAACTTGTTAATAGCACATTTGGAAATATGTAAATAAACGTTGATACTTGATATATTAATAAATCATAACGCGCTAGTCCTTTAGCCAAAAATTCAATTTTTTGCATGTAGACTAAACAAATAAAGCGCAAACGATGGCAGTTCCAAATTTTCTCAAAAAAAAAATGTGGAAAAACTTTAAGGCCTTCTTTAACTGTGAAAGATCACTATTCGATATAAAACGTACATTTTTAATATTTTCCAAATTAATTGAGTATCAATATGAAATATGATATAGTGTAACAAAAGTTTAACATATTTGTAAAGTATCTTTAATATGTTTTTTTTCTAAAATAAAAAAGTAGTTAATCACTTCGATTGGTGGTCGAATATTACCGAAACTATCGTAATACCATACCTTTTTACCACGCTTTTTGTAGCACACCCAATGTGTACCTGGTCCTTTTTGGCTATCTAAGTTAATAATTCCAGATTCATATTTCCGTGGTAATTCAGACATGCTATCTCTCATAAAAATGTCCCTAAAGTAGGGGACATTTTTGGTGTATTTCTTTAAATCAATATCCGTTAACGGTCTTTCGGGTAATCCATTCAGTTTTTTGGATACAATGCACCGCCTTTCTTATTCATGGAGCCTATAGCGACCGATTCCATCATGCGATCATGGCGCGATGTCTCTTTTTGCAATTTTTTATCATTTTTAGTATCATTGACTGCTTTAGCAATTCCTGATGCACCGATTGCTGATAATCCTGCGAATAATAATAAGAAATGGTAAAAGCCCTCCTTGTTTAGATAGGGGAATTACTCTAGGAACTTTAATGTTTTTCTTTCCTCCTAAACTTTTTACCACACGTTTTGCCGTTGAAAGCGCTGACTTTATTGTGTCTGTGAAATTTCCGTTAGGTTTAATTTTTTTCGCTATTGTTTTTCGTAAATGAAATAAATTTCCGCCATTGCATTTTTTCTTCTTCTTCAGATTAGATCGACGTTTACACCCCATTCCTAATTTTCTCTTTGTTTTCATGGCGGTACTGACTGCTAAAGCTGCAGTTCGTTCACCTAATGTTGCGTCTCATGATTTAAAGCGTTCCCAAGCTTTTTTTTTGTAAAATTTTATCCGCCTTATGTCTACTATCTAAATCTCTGTAATCTCTGTAACTGATATCGTGAAGTTTACTGAGCATCAATTGATTAATACCGGGCCCGCGTGCGAGTTTTTCTAACTTTGTACCAGGAAATACTGGTAACCAGGTAAATGCAATTCAAACGGAAGTTTATTGATTAAAGATTCACTAAACCACCACCAACCCATCTTTCGCTTCTTAACTAACATTGTTTACCTGGATGGAAAAATTTATACCTAAATTAAAATACAAATCATAGTATTTTATTCAGTAAATGCTGTACATTGGATAAAACGATAATACAATATTTCCATTAAAAATACAGTGTTATGTGAATTAATATTATACTTAGCATTTATAACATCATCAATGCCTGTATAAATGTCATCATCACCACCAAATTATTTCTCACGAAAACGACGGTAGTCAACAACTGTACGTACTTTTCATAAAACACACCAGATTGTGATTCACGAAATTCAATCTATAGCTTATTATATCTTTTAAATTGAATAGTTCTTCTATACTATGTGAGCTGAATGTGCAAACAGCAGTTGTAGTTTTCTATCTAACAGTTTTCAAAATTCTGTCATGTCCTTTAATTAATTCCCAATTGTAATAAATACCAAGATTGCTAGATAGAGATTCATAATGTTGATCATAGATTATATCTTCTTCTTCGTTTACATTTGACCAGTCAATTTTATTTTGAATTTCTTGGGATCGGAAAATTGTAATTCTACATATGAATGCCATCTTAGAAGCTCATTCCTTTCCTTCATATCCAACACTACATTATCGCTTTGATCACAGTTAGCACACCAAATACGCACTACTGGTGCAACCTTGAGGTGCGTACTGTATCCAATTTCCTATATTTTGCATGATGAGTATCGTTCGATAGTTTATAATAAATACAATCGATTAAGTATTCATTAGCTGCTTGTTTATACACTTCAGATAAATTATATGGCTGTCTGTTAGTGTTAGAAGAATAACCTTCATCATGTTTTCTTCATTTTACTTCTATTACCACCATCACTATTTTGACAGCACTAAGAACACCAGGTAAAATTGTTATTCATATTGTTACTGCAACTATGTGGTATCCATATATAACGGTGAACTTCTGAGTTTGGATCGTTCCAGAAATGATGTTATTGCTCCTGCATTATAACGACTGTACTTGCTTGCAATTGCACTAGGACTAAACGCTGTTTAAGAAATGATTTTAGCTAAATCATGTGGGTGGGGTTGTGCTACTATTAAAAACTAAATGTTATGTTTGTTGTTTTCCGACTGCACTCAAACTACTCATGAAGACATCCATCGTGTTTAGCTGCGTTTTAAATCCTTCCATTCGATTTTCTTCTTTCAAATACTCATAAAAGCGTTGAGGTAATATACATTTAAAATCATCCATTTCATCACTATACGTTCACCATATTTAGTATTAATTACTGCCACATTAATCACTTTATACCTTTTTGATATCTCGAGGTCACATGCACTTTTAAAAGTTTGCAATGGGTGCTTTGGTTTAACCTGCTAATTCCATGTTTAACAATTACAAGTTCCTAACTGACTGATCTCAACACACGTCGCGGTGGTTTATATCACAAAATGTGTCCTTGACTTAAGTACCTATGACAACATGTTTAAACTTGTTAAATACACACCTACTTTTAGTTTAGTAAATTATTTCACCTTGATCCAATTTAGTCAATATAAGCACCATTTGACCTTGGTCTACTTTTTAGCATAGAAAACAACTCGCATTCTTCTTGTTTCTATTTTATACTTCTAAGAAATGTCATACGATACCTACGGGTCAATAATCTTTGACCTTGACCATTCTATTTTTAGACTTCTAAGAATTGCAATATGATCATGACATTGCAATTTCTATTTTACTTTTACCTTGACATATAAATTTCCAAAACGTTTGACCGCAGAGTGATCTTGTAATATGATGAGGATGGTGACTTCAATTTCTATTTTAGTGAGCTCCTAAAATTTAAATTTCGCCAAAAGATTGACCTTGAAGAGATTCAAAAGCTTACATTTCTCACACCAGAGGGCAGTGACCTTGAACTGGTCTAGAACCGGCCCTTAATCACTACAGTACTGGAAATCTGACGCGAGCAAAATGTCACTTTCAATATTGTTGTCAACTGCCATTTTATTTTCATAGTTACAGTGATTACGTGATTTGGAAAACATTTTATACCAGTTCCACAATATTTTTGTATTACACTAAGCATATTACTAAATTTATTTTAAAAAAATTGTAAAGGATATACATATTTTGATGGTTGTAGAAAAATTTTTTTTTGCAACACGTGAATACTTTGGTGATCTCACTAATTTTTAACGAGGCTGCGCCTCGTTAAAAAATTCAATTCTCGATCACCAAAGTAGCATTTCGAGCACTAGATACAAAAATAACTGTTAATCTCCATAGCGACAATTCGTCGGTTTAGTATTCCAACAAGGAGTGAGAATTTATTTCAAGGTGTTTACTCTGAGGTACTTGCAAACATTTGAGAAGGTCTAGAAAAGTATTTTTTTTTAATATTGAATTAATTTAATCTACTATATTCAGGTGATGTATCAGTTCAAAACAGATCCCGAAGTTACTTTCGATACGGGATGTGTGCACAAAGTAAACCCTTTTTTTTTTGTTTGCATTAAAATACATTTAAAATATTGTATTGTGAATGATTAATCCTTTCCAATTTAATCACTGAAAGAAGAAAGAAAAATTACGAGATTGAACTAGAAAGAAATGCAGTGTTACAATATCAAGTCATAAAATATTACAAATTTTTTGAACAATATAATACCAATTAATATAAGCGTGAAGTATTAAATGTAATATAAATGGCTTACTTTTTAAAACAAACTAACTGCTTCGTCAATTTCAAGAAAAGAGGTTAAAACTCGTTGCTCTTGTATACAACAACTAAGCTCAGCAATTACAAAAAGAAACCATTAGTTACCAGAGCTTTTCAAAGATTACATTTGCAACTTCTCCTACATTTTCCCTAAAAACGGTATATTAATAAAAAAGAAAAAAAGAGTATACATTTTTAAATTACCTTCAGATTAATTAACGTAATAAATTTGAAATTGATTCTGCAAAAAAATATTACGTAAAAGTATAATGCCCCTTTTGTAATTGATACTTTTTAAAACAAAAACTTTTAAGAGGTCATTTAGAATACTTCAGTAACTGTCATGGACAAACTTTTGTTCTATAAAGCTGCGGAGATAAAAAAAAGTTCTTATATTAAGAAAAAAAAAGTATAGTGGATGGAAATTTATTGCAAGATAATGACTTAATTTTATATTAGGGATTTCCATAATGAACACTGTGCTAACGAACGGTAATTATTGGTTTTATGCATATTTTGATGATTTTTGTTGCTAGATTGTGATATATTCCGTTGTCTTACTTTTAATATATAACTGAGAATAAAAATTCCAATTTCAGTACAAGTTTTGTTAAGAAAGACTTTCCTTTAATGCCCGAGTTGAGAATGATGCTGAAATTTCAATTTCCACCAACAGTGTTTGTTCGTTATTGAATACAGTCCTTATAAAGATACATACTTAGGAACTGAGCGAAATTAAAAAAAAACCTTAAACGAAAGTAGACATTTCTAATGTACAAGGTTGCTGATTAAAGACAAATTGTTTTCTAAAATAATATATTTATTTACTTCATTTCGAATATTCCTTTTAATATGTTCCCCAATATCTTACGAGTTCTTGAGTCAACTTTTTTTTTGTTATATTTATTTGTGTATATTTGTGTTCAGAATTAGAACTAAGTAAAAAAAATTGAATATTGTGACATTTTACTTTATATGGAGATTACTAAGTGCCTTAAAATTAATATTTATATGATTTATGTTCTAGAATTGTCTATTCATTTACATTTCTTTTGACATATAAGCTTTAAAATAATTGAATACCGTACGAAACGTAAACAACCATATTGAGTAATGCGGTAAGCGTTTACGTAATTTAAATTATTAATAATAATCTTTTTCTACGTACATTCAAATAACTAGCACGTTTTGCATCACTTTTAGAATAAAAAGTTATTGTTTAGTGGACTAGTGCAATAAAGATTTTAATTCAAGCTGCTCATGCGTAGTAACCTAATTTAATTGTAAAAACATCAGTCAAAAATGGATTGACATGGGAACTAAACTTCATTAGAGCATATGCTAAATCTTTGAGGTTATTATTTTTGATTTTTTTTAAGTGATATTGTTTAATTAGGTCACTGTATACCTAATAAACAATTGAGGAGCAAACCTTCTACACGAAGTTTGTCCATCATTTGTAATTTTTACAAATAAGAAAAAGGAAACATGTTTCTGGATTAATTTATCAAGAAACTGGTATTCCCAAAAATCTGGGACAAAACGCACTTTGGTTGGCTAAAACAAAGTAACCTGACTGACTTGATGGTAAGGATGCAAAGGAAACATAGATGCAAAAATATTATTTTAATGTATTACTAAAATTGTCATACAATTCATCGTTATTACAATCGCATATGTGACTTTCTTCGATATTATTGTCCTCTTCAATATGGCCTTCGTAATTTTCAACACCATCTTGGTCATAATAGGCTGTGAAAATTGGATGCAACAATGTGAGCTCAGGTAACTGCACAGTGCCAAGCTTCTTTCCGCGTTTTAATAAGGTTTGAAACGGCTTAGTTGGATCGCCATTTCAGTAAAACAATTCGGTCTTAAGCAAATTATCCGTGCTGTTTTTGTTCTCTTAATAATAATTCTTTCTGAAACACTGATTCCTTCAATTTTTTTCAAAGAATCTAATGCGGTTTTTCTATCCGAGATAATCCAGCCCGTACCAAGTTTTCGAACCTCTCCCTTCTTGGAGTAAATGTCGTAGCATTTTGTAGGAGTTTTATTGTACTATAAGATCGAGCAACTTTTTCAATCTGTTCAAAACCGCGATCTGCTGGCCAATACGAATGTTCGCGTATCGGAAATATAACTACCCCAGATTTTACAGCTTACAGGGCGTCTCCGTCCAACCATAGATAATGCTACGGGCGTAAACATGACCCTCTTCCTTTTGCTTGTTTACACTCGCCACAAAAGATAAATTTTAGGGTTGTTTTACTATTTTTAATAATTTCAAATCTTTTGATACGAATTCGTATGGTTTTTTTGAGAACTCAAAATGTTTACCTTTCGATTTATTCTGAATAGTTTCAATTCGCGAAGATAACATTCAGTAATTTAATTTTAAATAGCTTGCGATAAAGTTTCCGTCTGCATAAATGAAATCTAATATTTACTTAACAATTTCCTTTCTTATCTGGTTGCGCCGGCTAATTATTAAAAGAAATGATTTTTGTTATCAACTACCAAAAATATATTCAAATTGATTTTATTAAATGTAATGGTTAATAATAAAAATAAATCAAGCGGTATGTTTATTAAATTTAACTCAAAAATGCACAAACGCTTTGTTTACAATAACACATAAAAAATAATTCTATGCTAATCCCTGTTTATTATTACGATATTTTGTACTTCTTTTGTCTAACATGCACATATAAATTCTATATCAACAGTGAATGAAAATTGATTCATTTAGTGTTGGTTGCTAAACAATTAATCATAGAAAAATATAACACATAAGCGTTTATTTTATTGCACACAGTCAAAGAAAAATAAAACACATAAGCTATTATAAGTTTTTGTTATGAACGAATAAGTTCAAAAGTAAATATGTAATTAAAAATTATTATTAATTTTATTAAATACATAAATAAATAAATAAAAAGTTTACGTCGTGTAGGATTTGAACCTACGACCTGTACTTTGCTAGAGTACCGCGCTAACCAACTGCGCTATGAAGATTCAAGCCCCAATCGATGTAAATTTTGTCTTTATGTATGTGTAACTAATCTAAATTCTAAATATGAGATTACAATTAGATTACTTATATTAATGGAATATGAGCCTGCAATAACGCAAGGTACTCTAGCAAAGTATAATTTTTAATTACATATTTACTTTTGAACTTATTTGTTCATAACAAAGACTTATTTTAATTTGATATTAGTCAAGTTGCTTTGGTATGTGTGAATCCTTGCGATATTGCAAGCTCACATTCCATTAATATAAGTAATCTGATTGTAATCTCATTATATTTAGAATTTCCATTAGTTCCACATACATAAAGACAAAATTGACATCGATTGGGGCTTGAATGTCGATAGCGCAGTTGGTTAGCGCGCTACCATAGCAAAGTACAGGTCGTAGGTTCAAATCCTACTCGATGTAAACTTTTTACTTATGTATATAATAAAATTAATAATAATTTTTAAAACACATAAGCGTTTATTTTATTGCAGAACCTTATTTGTTTTGGAAGGTATCGCCAAGTTGATAAGTCGTGCGTACGCTTCTGATCCTAGAGCTGTATTCCTTTGCTTAACATATATACTCTTTAGAAGTTCGTCGCTGACTCTGCACAATTCCGGTTCCCAGCAACCTATTCATACGGTTAATATTCCCTGGATATATTATTGTATAAATTTTAATTATCACTTCAAATTGTCAAGTTTTCACTACAAACTGCCTGTAATTACAAACGGCAGTGCTAAGTTACTTAAAGTAACTATTATTTCTTTCTGGTTATTGTTCTTTATTTACCAATTTACCACCCTCAATCCATCATCGTATTTTATATCTTCCATTCAATATTTAAATGGCTCGCCTCCAATATGCACAACGACGTTATTTTAATTATTGCGTTACCATTCTTTTTACCACGGAATATTCGCACTCTCATCACTTTAATCTTTTATCTTTTAATAAGGACAGTATTCTTTTTACTTCCCTATTACAAAACTAACTTTTATTTTATTTTATTTTCTCAATTTAGAGGGCAGCGTGATTATATACTACCGTCACTTGTGCCTCCTTTTTAAGTATGTACATAAATTATTGAAGTAAATTCAAGATTCTCATATCAATATTAAATACCTTTATAAAGTAAACAACAATAATTTCTTATTCTATAAAATACTATCTAATTATAAAATATCATACAACTTAGCGCGAAATTTGAAAATTCTCAGGCACCGTTATAATAAGCATATGCATTTCTGTTCTGTCCGGAGAATCGCGTAAACTGGCACTTGATTCTGCGAAGACTCTGATGAGCATAAAATATATCTTCAATAGGGTTATTGGGTAAAACCTCAACTTGTTGGAGGTCAAAACTGTACAAACCACTCTGTACACTGTACAGGCTTCTCTTTCATAAGTTAAAAAAATTGTTTCTGTCGTACTTTATGTACAGGTTGTCCCATTTTCGTATATTTTACGGGGTATCTCGCTTATTTTTAGGTTAGAACCTTGCGGTTTTCGCGACACCGTGCTATTTTTTAATGAAACCAAAGATGCACTAATAAAATTTGCCATAGCCATCTTAGTTTGTGTGCTACACGGTTATTTTGGAAAAATTGCATGTTCAGTCATCCCCTGTAACTCTGTTATTGTCAGACATATTAAAAAAGTAAAACCTGGTCTTTGTAGATTTTTTTACGTAGAATCCAGTGGCGTACTCAGATTTTAGAGGCCACAGTTTTTGAGATATTGACAAAACCTACTTTTTTTTATGGGACACCCTATATATTTTTTTAAACTCTTTTTCCCCTTGCCAAGAGCTTTTCAAAAATATAGCATAGTCTATATTTATTTTTATAAATAACGTGACAAAATGATTTTTTTCTGTAATTTACATTGATAATAGTGGATAGCCGTGGGTAACCATGGTAACGCAAAAAACAAAATAATTAACGTTCTGCCATTACTTAGGTATTTGATTTTTGAAGTTTCTGCTTCTCTCAAATTATTCCTGGTTACATTTTCCCAAATTTAGTGCTGATATTTATTGTTATCCGTTGTTTTTGTTTATTGTTATCGTTTTTGTTCTTGTTGTTGTTGTTGTTGTTTAATTATCTTTCATATGGCTCGAAACCAAAAATTTGATAACTTTGAGAAATATGACATGTATACTTGTTTCATATTATCTAATGAAAACGCAGACCAGGCCTTAGAACTCTATCTGAACAGGTCAGTTAATCTTTACCTTAGAATTTGTATTTATTTTATATACCTATTTTGTCATATAGATATCCCGAAAGAAGACAACCCGACAGAAGAATATTTCAAAAATTAAAATTTAATCTTTGTCAACATGGATATTTTGACAAACCACGACCCCGTGTTTACAACAAAGAGAACGAGGAATCAGAGATCAACGTTTTAGCAGTTGTTCAAGACACTCCTGAAACCTCGTGCAGGAAAATAGATGAAGGGGCCGGTGTGTCTAAAACAACAGTGCAAAGGTTTTCAAAAAAACATAAATTCAAACCCTACAAGTATAAACTTGTTCATCATCTGCACCCTGGTGATGCTGAACGTAGATTGGAGTTCTGCAATTGGTTTATAAATATGAAAACTCAAGACAATAATTTTGGAAAAAAAATCATTTGGTCAGACGAGGCACATTTCACAAGTTCGGGAATTCTTAATAGACACAACTCGCGGTCAAGACGTGATTTTTCCTGGAGAGCGTCAAGGCAGGTTAGGATTTAATGTCTCCTACTTTATTTTTAACCGAAAAATAGTTTACAAGATTTATGAAGAAAACCTAAACTCTAATTGGTACTTACAAATTCTACAAGAAAAAACTATGAACATTTTAGAAGATATTCCACTGGCTCAACTGAACGATATATTCTTCCAGTAGGATGGGGCTCCAACCCACAATGCTAGAATAATACCAAACTGGCTAAATAAACGTTTTCCCAGGAGATGGATTGGAACAAATGGACCTGTTCGATGGCCACCACGATCACTTGATCTCTCGGTTTTGGATTATTTGTGCTGGTATTTAAAGAATAAAATTTATTCAAGGCAATATGCCAACATGCAACGGAAAATGCTTTTGCAGAATTACGAAGACAATCATTTATTTTGGAAAATGCTATTAAAAGAATTTATAAACTTTGTGAAACTTGTGGGAGACATAATGGTCTGCAATTTGAACAATATTTGTGATTAATTAATTATTTTGTTTTTTATCAATGTAAATTATAGAAAAAAACCATTTTGTTACGTTATTTATCAAAATAAATATAGACTATGCTATATTTTTGAAAAGCTCTTGGCAAGGGGAAAAAGATTTTAAAAAAATATATAGGGGCTCCCATTAAAAAAAAAGTATGTTGTGTCAATATCTCAAAATCTGTGACCTCTAAAGAAAATCTGAGTATCGCCAATGGATTTTACGTAAAAAAATCTACAAATATCAGTTTTTAATTTTTTAATATGTCTGACAATATCAGAGTTACAGGCAGCACGAAAACTAAGATGGCTATGACAAATTTGATTAGTGCACCTTTGGTTTCATTAAAAAGTAGCACGGTGTCGCGAAAGCCACAAGGTTCTAACCTAAAAAATAAGCGAGATACCCCGTAAAACATACGAAAATGGGACAACCTGTACAGTGTCCCACTTTCCTTGTTTTAGTTGTTTTTTAAAAATATATTTGTTATTATAAAAGATGGAAGTTTGCAGTTTTTACATACTCTACTATTTTGTTGACCTACATTCTATGGAATAATCGAAAATGTAGTACCTTCTTGTGTTTTCAACTTATAGCCGTATAACGTCGATATTTCTACACTTTTTTCAAGGTCTTATACTTCGCTTGAAGCTATTATACTGATGTATTTCGTCAACGGTACCTATAAATTGCGAATTGACGAATTCACTGGCGTGCTTAAAATTTTTCTAGGCGATGCGGTTTTTTAATGGGAATCATAGTTGGTTTGGTAACCGTCGGATACAGTTATTTCTTAGCTTTTCAAAAATATAAGTATAGACCTGAAAAAATCTACCAAATTTGCCCTGGATTGCAACATTCGGTTCGGTATTATGATGGTATTGATAAACTATGTTTTTCAGAAAAACCCATAAGAAGAAATACAGTAGTGACAGATATGCAGATCGTGGCGGCCATAACACCGAACCGAATGTTGCAATCCAATGATTTTCGAAGTAATTCCTCACTACCAAAGCGTTATAGGCTGGGGCACAGTCTTGTTGACAAAAAAATATTTGGAAGATGTTTTTCAGGAATGTCTGTATTTATATTTTTAAAAATCTAAGATAGAACTGCAGCCGATGTTTGCCAAGCCAATCATGATTCCATTTAAAAAGTGCAAGTTTATATTATTACTCAAAAATCGAACCCCCTAGAAAAATTCTAAGAACGCCACTGATTTCGGCACTTCGCAATGTATACGTACAGTAGACGAAATATATCAGTATAATAGTAACAACCGAGGTGTGAGACCCTGAAAAAAGTGTAGAAATATCGATGTTTGGCTGTATGTGAAACACAAAAAAAGATACTACATTTTTGATTTTAGGTCAACAAAGTAGTCGTATACGTAAAAACTGCAAACTTCTATCTTTGATAATAACAAGGATATCTTTAAAAAGAACTAAATCGTTGAAATCGGGAAACACGGTACATGTAGACTAGTTATTAGTCTCTGTACCTTATGTTTGTCCTTGCAATTACTAATAGCAGTTTGGATCCTTATAGAAAATCCGCAGACATCTGTGGCAGGGCTATAATTTAATATTAAACAGGTTATTAAAGTTCTACTGAAATACTTATAATTTACTTTCAAATTTTCATTACACGCTCGTTATAAAGTTTCCATAACAATGTAATATTATTTTCTGATGATAGATAAATTCGATGAGATGTAGGACTCCCACAATGACTCTTGCGTCCTTTTAAATTAGCTATACATTTTTTCACTTCTTGAAATTTGTCAACATTCTTAAACGAGCATCTGCCTGCCTCCTCCACGATTCTGAACAATATCACTTCCAGATTGAACTTTTTAGGGATAGTATTTACGCGTCTCTGGATGACACTAAATGCAGCCAAGAATGATTACTGGCAAATATAGAGTTTTTCCTGATCTTTCCAAACCTGTATAAAAATAATATCGCCTTGAAAAATTAACAGAAGGTTTTCCATTTCCACTTCTAGTCGGCTTTTTAACAACCATGAATTCCCAGTTTATTATCTATTTTTATTTTTTTTTTAACCGCTTCTGATTGCCTTTATATGGTCTTAACACAGATTATGACAGCGTTATTCCTTACGTTAATGTTTACAGGAAAAGTCTGAATGATGTAAAAAAATTGAAAGAGTAATAGCGTTAAAAATATGTAAATGAAAGATTAAAAAGTAATATAACAAAATAACCTAAACAACTAGTAAGTTTTAAAACTATAATCTAAGTTCACTTTAACGTTCCTTCGAGGTAGTATTTCTTTTTCTCTTTCTACTACCACGGCCAACAACCCCAAATACGTGCTCTTCTCCCACATTCCTTCATTATTCTGGATTATTGGATTAAAAACTATTGAATATCGGCGTCAGTTAGTTTAGAACACTAGGACAAATTGCAGTTAGTTGGCATATGGACCTACAACACAGAATTACTTTGCACGGAACAAAATGCATTTAGTAGGCGTTATTCTGCAGTATTTGTAGTTTGTAGTGCCACCTTTAGTTGAAAATTGCAAATAACGGACAAAATGCATATATTCTGTGTGCTCCTCAATTATAGTTAGTTACACTTCATTTACAATTTTTACAAAAAAAAAATTGCATTCTGTTACGATCGAGTGATTTTGGTTTGTGGGTTTAAATAAATTTAAAAAAAGGGGTGTAAAAAGTTTTATAGCTTAAAATGAAAAAGATTGTTGAAAATATGAATGGCATTAAGGATGTAGGCTTTTTGACACCCCACCTGAAATCAGTCTACTGGCAAATGAAGCATCTTTGAATTTAATAGCCAGCAAAACACGCTACCAATGAATCAATGATAATTAAACATTAAATAATATATTATTAGAAAAAAAAAATTTATATACCGACACTTATGGCCACTTTGAAACTGTGTATTTTTCTTTTTGTGTGACAGTAGAAAACATATTGTATGCAACTAGGGCAAAAAGTGTTCATTGTACTCGACCAAAAAGCCTCGTTGGACAAACTGACGTCGCGTGTAATGAACACTCACTTTTTGCACGTAAATAACTATTATCATTTCACACTGTACCTAGATCTAGTTCTTAAATGCTTACTAAGTATTGAACAGTTTTACCGTTAGACCACAGTAGAATTAATTTAGCTTTAATGTCATTTTCTTCAACTATATAAAACGTCATTAACTTGCCTCCTTTTCCTTATGGCGTCATTGCTGTTACATCTTTCAATTTAATTTATTTTGTCTTTAGTCAAAATGCGCCTCGTGATAGACCAGATTATTACTATCGTTTCAAATTGCCATTTATCAGATTTCTGCGACTGAGAAGAGTTGTTAAATCGCAAATGCACATAAATTATATTAAATTAATACATACAACAGCCCCGTTAGTCACTTGCAATCTTTAGTCTTTCGTTAACAATGACAAAATTTCTGGATAGCGAACGGACTGAAATCACTTTAATATGCAGTGTATCACCGGCCCGATTTAAAAACTTTATTGTGCGAAAAAAATGCATTCTTTATAAAAGTTCTTGCTTGTTTAAATATTAGCGTTTCTCGAGTTAATAATTTTTATTTTAACGTTCTTACATGCACAGTTTCAAAAAGGGAGCCCGATAGTAAAGTGTGCCTATTTTATACACTAAAAAAAATGTATTGCGCAAAGTTGTTTAGAGTTTAATTCATAGTATCAGATGGAATAATATAAACTTAAAAACAATCCTCGAAATATTAGTCGTTGCGACATTGTACTCCCAATATTTACTTCACATTAAATATGCAGAAATTTCCGGCCAACACGGGTGTATTTGTAGCGATGACGTGATTTTTAACATAATCATTTAAATAATGAAGCAATAATCTGGCATTGTGAGCAAGAGCGCCGTTTTGTTGATACCAAATGATTCTATATTGACCAAGTGGTAAGTTATCTAGTTATATACTAGTATTGTTTGTAGCATCTCTAAATACGTTTGAGCTGTTAAAGTTCCTTCGTAAAATATAGGGTATACCATCCGATTGTTTAGTATGCCACAATCACACTAAATAGAACTTGGTTTCACCGTGGAATCTGTAACGTGCAGAAATCGATTTCTGCTTATTTCGTATCGACTGTATAATTTTCTATAGTTACTGGTTTAAAAACATTACCTTTGAATTGAATATTTAAGGATTGTTATTTAAGGTTGGCTCGTTACTTATTTCACTAAAATAATCTTTCTAAGTTTTCTATGTCTATTGTATTTACTATTTACTTTATAAAAGTTTGAAATAAACCTACTAGTGACATCTATGTGATGTTTATGATTTCTCATTTGTTTCAAAATAGTTGAATTTTTAAAGGTATCTTTTACTTTGCTGAATTACCGCTAGATTGTGGTACCATTAAATAATTACAACTTACTAAATATTTTTTTTTAATACATAACATTTCATTGGCAACATTGATATTTGATAAGAAAATTTGTGAAAGACCTTTTCTTAAGGTGTGCTTCTTTTTCAAACGGCCATTTTGTGCTACGTGAATCATTTTAGAAAAATTTCTCTTGTTGCGCCTTCTTCAAGCTCGCTGTAATTATAACCTCTCTTTCAGGATTGAAATACGAAAAGTCACGAAACCGTTCTTTTTAAATGTTACAACCTAACCGAGGGTGTTAAATCATAATTTAAAGCTCGCCTTCGATCTAAAGAGGTAACATCAGTGTCACACGATTAAAACTACGACCACTTACGTAATTTCAATTTTAGCTTTTTTTCAAGATTTTTTCGTGCCATTTCAAGATCTTTGAAATCTTTCAAGTTTTTCGAGTATCTTTCAAGAATTTGTTTGAGTATTTCTAAGCATCTTTCCTATCTCTTCCGATTTTACTAGATTTGTGTGTACCTCCTATCTCATGAATGCAGATGTTTTGTTTACCTAGAAATAACCGTGTGCTGTGTAGAAGCTAACGCTTTACTGTCCCTACTAGTTTTACCTTGACGCTGACTACGAGAATATCCATCTTAATCAGAACCAGTTCAAGTAACTACGCTTGCATGCGATCATAATATACAAACACTGAATTATATGTTAAGTTTTCCTGTATTGTGCTTCACTTTCGGCAGGATTGATACAACTCCTACAAACTAACAGTGTGTGTCAATTAATCAGATCGATAAAGTGTTAATATAATAAATAATTTTTTTTTGTAAAAGCTGTCCTCAGCAGTTTTCATTGATTCGCTTGATGATTACATCAGTTAGTATTAGGTCACTCACTATTTTTACACATACTTATGCAGATTAGAGGTGACGTTAATAATTTTGTGGAGTTGAAATGATATAACTTACTGGCCACTTTAAACCAGCAAATTTTACGTTGTTACGCGTCTATTTCACAACGTGAGGTAGGGCTATATAAATTGCTACTGTTCAGTGCGCAGTTGCATGAATGAAATTAATTTATTATACCGGGTGCATTTGTTTGTCACATTCTTGTTAATACGTCAGACGTTTAACGTGAAATTTTATGCTCCTTTAAAATTCTGTTTTCTATCTTTCAGTTTTTGTGTTACTGGGGATAACAATGTTCAGTTCACATGCGCTTTCATTTTAATTACGTGAATATAAATTCACTTTGGAGCAACTTGGGTGAACTGAACATGCTTCTCCACAATTATAGGTATTTGGAAGTTTAATCATTATGGTTTGGAAACATTTCGGAAATTACAAATTTTATAGGTCACATGTAAATTTTTCCTTTTCAGGTGATTGAAAAATCTTTTAACGAACCAGAGGGAATATTAATTTTCGTTTCAAAAGTTAAGTAATTATATCTTTTTTTTTTCAGTTAATATAGCGCGACTTGCCCTCGTCTCTTTGATTCTTGATACATCTTGTTTACATACGATATTTTTATATTTTCATTTTTGGGGAAAAATTAATATTTATACCGAATACAATCTCACGTATAGTTCTTTTGGCAAACTTTTCCCATCCAATTGATTTGCTTTAGTGTTTAATATTTGGAAATAAACTACGTTTGCAGGAAAAAGTATTGTTTATTCTCTTGTCTCTTTTTCTTTTTTCTTGTCGTTATCGCTTGTTTCAAGCTTTACAGGATTTATCTCACGGAATATTAATGTACCTCTTCTTTAAAGCTTGTGGCGCTCTTTTTCTTGTCCGTTCTCCTTATCTTTGTGACTACAACTTCTGTTTCTGCTTTCTAAGTAACCTAATCATCTACTTACTCTTTATTAACGCTTCAAAACACCCACGTATCCAAGAGCTCTGCGGTCACTTAACTGTTTGACTGAGTTACTACCCGAGGAAAGGAAAGGAAAGGCCACGCATTTCATTCCCTCCCCAAATGGGAGGGCGGGAGGTTTGAGCTTTCCAAGCTCCTGCAGCCACAATAATGGATTCCCACCATACATACATTGCTTATATATGCATGGTGGGATTAGGGATGGGTGTGGTCAGGATAGGATCGGAAGGAACGGAGTTAGGGTTCTGAGGGGGGAAATACTACCCCAACATGCGCCTAAGTGGCCGCACATGGTGAGCGTATACGTAGTGACCATGCCGCTACAGGTACATGAGGAAAACCCCCTGAAAAAATCTCACACGTGTTAGATGGTAACGGGAATCAAACTCAATAAGATCGTGTCACCACTAATCTACTACCTCAGTTACTAGCCGAGCTCACTCACTGATTTATACTTATGTGACGTGGTAGGTTAGAGACGTGACAAACCAACAATTTGTGAGTTTTGCCGTACCCAGTGATGTTCGTACGTCTGTTAAGTAAACGCAGTTTCCTTGAACTTCGGTTAAACACCATTACCACTAGAACAGGTGTTATGTTGTCATTATAATATTTATGGTATCAGATATATGACTTACATTTAAAATCAAGCCTGTCGTTGCAACGTTGTAATCCTAATATTTACTGCACATTATTCAGCGTGTTCGTAGCAAGCCAACGTTATTGTTTTTAGTACAAAGGGTAAAAACTTGTAGCTTCTACAAGTAGCAATGCCAACTTATAAGTATTACGGCGACCAGTACTAAATATGCAAATAAAAAACTGAAATTCAACATAAATTAAGGGAAAACCAGTATAGTAAGAAAGTATTTTCTTTGGAAAGAAGCTAACAGAAAATAACTTACTTTAAAAATAAACAAGTATTAACATTTATTGAAACGTTTCTCCATCTACTTCAACACACAATTATTCTCAATATTCAGATTACCCTTCAAATGTTGTGCTTCTTATGCTGTTTTTAACACTTCGAGGCTTAAGACAGCCCTACAAATAAAAATCTACTACTATTAACCTGGACCTTTAGCTGGTGATGAAATTGGAGCGTATCGACCAATGCATCGATTTTGAAATCGTTCCCTCAATATTGTCGAACAATCACTAAGTGTGATAGGTGACCGTCCTTTTGAAAAAATGTATTATCTCTATAGAGAAGTGGCAAGTTCTCTAGATATTTCATAATTAAGTTAACAGGATGAATAAATATTAAGGAATGTAAAGAATAAAAGTTTAAAAATATTATTAATTTCTAAATATGTTACTATTTATACCTGGAATAAGAGAATCTACTTGCATTGAATTTCTAGTTAAGAGAATATATAACGGATAAAACTATTGTTTATTCGAATACCATTCGATCTCCTATCATCAAGTTTATGCAAAACTTATAAATCATTTATAAATTAGTGGTGAATAACGAACGTTGAAAAAGTTAAATGAATTTGAGTATTGATGAATATAAATAAATAAATTGTTAATGTGAACATATAAACAGGAACAAAAAAACAAAAGTATAGTATATTATTATGTAAATAGATTTAATGTATTAGAATAATTCGAGGATAGATGTCTCAGGTCTTGAAATTACATGTGTATGATTGTATACGTTAAATTAGGCTTGCGGTTTAATTTTAAAATGAATCGTTATTGAGTTATATATTAACATTGACTTTAACACACAGTGTGTTAAAGTCAATGGTAGTAAGTACTTAAAACTCTTACACAATTTATAATTTATAAAAAAAATTAAAATAGTTAATAAAAACCATCTCCCCCATTTGACCAAGATGTCACTTCGTTTTGTATACAATAATACCACAGTCGTATCAAAAGTTAAGATACTTTGGGTAGGAAGGCAAGCAACTAACCCAGTCATCAGATTTTGTAGTTTTGGAATACCTCAAAATCTGACGACTCTGTTAATTGATTACATTGCTCCAGTTGCGCCACATCACCTCAGGGCTGTGGGGCAGATGGTCATAACTAGTGCGAACAGGCCTCATCAGCTCATCAGCATCGTCCATATCATCTGAAGATTCGTCCAATGTTAGTGCTTCTAGATCTTTGTCTGAGGATGTCATTTTTGGTCACTCTTGATTTCTCAAAAACTGGTTTCATTTCACTCCTGTTTTTTTCCTTCTGTGTTGTTATGGCCGATTTTTTCTTTTTCACGCCAGTTGTCTCTGTGGTTAAACTTTCTGCTAGCTGCTTACTCCTTTGTCGAACCAAATTAACGTCAGTAGAGGCAACGGGAACAGGCGCGAGTAGTATTTTTCCAGGGATACATTTACAGTATTTGAATTTTCAGGCGGTTCAGTTTGTTTTTCTGGTACAGTTTCATCCAGTTTGCCAACTGCAGGAACGTTGTTGATTATCATTAGCTCAAGCTTTGAGAAAACTTTGAAAACTACAATCAGGATTTTGTTTATTTTCAGCATCAGGGATATCATATATTTTACTATATTCAGTTAAATAGGCGTCACCTAAGATAAGAGAAGGGTGAAGTGACACAACTGTAGCAGCCTTAAATGTTGTAGTTCCATTATTTAAAGTTGCAGGCTTGTTGCATTCTTCGGCAACCGACTTTCCAAACTGTAGTCTGGTGAGCTATGTGTATATTGCAAGCTGGATAGTAGTTTAATTTTAACGATTTAAAAAGATATCCATCTAGTGGCTGCAAAAATTTAGTCGTATGACTTGGCAAGCAGAACAGTATGATGTTGTGTTCAATACAGTATTATAGAATCTCAACGTTACTGCAATGTGAAGAATAACCATCAAGCAATAACAAAACTGTCCTTATCGGTTTTCTGGGAACAAACTGATTTTTGAGCTATTGCTACATTTTTTCTCAATTTCTTCTTCGTAAGAGTGGTTGCTGGTACTCCAAAATTTCCAGCAGCTTCATCATCTTCCGTTTTATTTTTATTAACTGTCTCGGTTTATTGTTGTTTAGTCCAACTAGCCTTGGGACATCTTCCAGTGCGCTTGTATTTGGTAGCCATACCGAAAAGAAAAAGAAATATGAATGAGTCATCTCATCAAAAATAAGTGAACCATTCATCTTCGTCGTGAGAGGAGAGATGGCGCACCTCGCATACTGAACTCGTGTTGAAATGTTCACCATTTTAAGGTTATACAACCAAACTTGAATGTTTTTACTTACTTCAGACGGTAACTAGAATGAAATTATGGTGAAATTTTGAGCTCGCTACTACAAAAAAAGGAATTTGGAAAAATACCCTTGTTCCAACCGGATTACTATACAAATAATATTTAAATAGCTTTCAAACGGTAAACACCGATCGCTTGTTGAGCATGAGGTACATCAGTGCGTCTCTGCTTATTTTTGACAATAGCGGTTGAGCTGTAAAACCATTGCGTCATTACTCCTTCCGCGCCATCTATCCTCGAATTACCATGTGATATAAAATTGTATTCAAGCGAACTAGTTCATACTAAGAAAATTTGAGGTCAACGATAGAAGTTGATAGAAAAACTGTCGAATTAAAGAAAAATTCAAAGTGATATACCGTTTGTCCCGAATTAATGGGATTATGGATATCTTTGTAATTATTATATAGTCGGTTAAGCGAGAAATGTTTTGCAGTTTGTAATTCCCACGTTGTAAAAAAATTTGAAGCACTTTAGGAAATATTTAAGGAAAACCAAAAAACGTATTTTTCTAAAAATGTAAATATTTGCCTTCTTATACTGTACGCGAAAAAGTTTGATTTGACACTTGCAACAATTGTGTCAAAGTAAAATTCGACATGGCCGTTTCAAAGATAGAGATAGTATCCTTCCTTTCTTTTTGTGTTTTTTTTTACATTAGTAGATTGCATTTGTTTTGCTGATTTTCAACATCTCATATATTAATTAACACAAAAAGTATTTGACGGTTTTAATTCTTAACGTAGTTTATACGTAAGAAAACAAATGGCTATCATAAATCAAATAGATAGCACAAAATAAAATAAAATAAAAAAACTAATAATCAAATTTCTCATAGCGGAATAGTTGTAAAGGCACTTTTAACTAAGCGTCATGCGGATCATACTTATTATTCGGAAATAATGCAGCCAAATGTTAAATAGCTCAGTAGAGTAGTTTTAATAATGAGGTATTATGAAAATTTACAAAACCCTATACCGACGTAATATTTTGTAGGTAAAGATAAAGACCTTAACAATACAGACAGAAGTTTATATTAACAAGAACTCAGCGTCTAAAATTAAAAATAGAAAAATAAGTTTCACCAGTATAAATTAAGGTCAAACAATGTAACATAAGGCCAATATCCGTCGTACTGAATGCTGCACAAACCAAAGTATAAGAAAACTCGAATCTTAGACATTTTGTATTGTGGGCTGATGAGTGATATTTGGGCAAGTGCGGTTTACTTAGTCGACACAACGAACATTACTGGCGCCAAGAATACACGCGTATTTAGAAATGCACCAAACAGCATTAGAAGGCCAAGATGAACTTTCACTGGCTCAAAATGGAAGTACCTGGTACCAACAAGATAGTGTTCCTGCTTACAATGTCAGACTAGTACTTGATTATTTTAATGATCTCTTTAATAATAATGTAATTGCTACAAATATTCCCGTTCGTTGACTAGCAAGATCGGTATATTTAGTTTAATAATAATTATAATAATATATAAGAACAACTTTAGGGGCTTATTTTTAAATTTAAATTATTATATCCAATACTACGATTTCATAGGCGTTACTTTTCAAACAAGTGGGATCTTTTATAAGGAATACATTTTTTCGTACATAAAGTTTTTGGCTCCTTACACCTACTGCGAAGTCGAGCCAGGGACACACACACTTCATAAATATTTGCAAACTGTACCTAATCTAAATTAGTTAAAGGTTCAGAAATAGGGCATATATATATATATATATATATATATATATATATATATATATATATATATGTATATTATAATAATAAACAATAAATGAAAAAAAAAGAATAATTATAATATGCAATAATTATAATTGATTTGTATGGGGGTCCCTTTATAAGGTGATCGGTGGATTTCCAAAATTTGTGAGATTATTTTTGTTGTCCATCATAGTTTACTTAAGCAGCAAACAATTGAACATAATTTAATTCCTTAGCGGAGCGTTCATAGTCTTAGTTATACAGGGTGTCCCGGAAAATCACCGACAAACTTCTACACGTGACTTCCCAGGACCAAATTAGGACATTTTTCTATCTTTAGATTTTATCCCAAAATGCACCCTTAAAAAGTTATACGCTCTCAAAGTTCAACTTAAAATGTAGAAAAATCACTTTATCTCCGTAAATTATGAAGTTTTTTATTACTTTTTATACAGTCCACCTATTTTATGCAAGTCAAAATTTGATAAAACTTTAAAAAAATCGTTCAGCAACCTTCAACCCTTAAAAAAATTATTTTTGCAAAATAAATTAAAATTTTTCTCCCATAAAATAAACGAATCTTGTCTCTTAAATTTTTTTTCTAAAATCCACGGTTCTTGAGAAAATTTGAAAAATAAGTTTGTATTCTGCAACTAACCGATCTGTGCTTATTCGATAATTGCTTTATTTTAATAATACATTTTAAAATAAAAACCGCTGCCTAGTTATCTGCCCTAATGATTTCACTCATACGTCATCAAATTTTGATCAAAAGATTTTGACAAATGAGTTATACTTAGCGATCTTGAAGAAACCCCATACCCGACTTAAAAAAAACGGTGCGCTACTGGATTTTCTTAACTATTTAATTTGGACAAATGGTTTATACTTAGCAATCTTAAATCCCTTAATATCCGACTTTCAAAAAGATCGGTTTATAAAGAAAATGCACAATTTTGCACATTAAAAACGGTGCGCCACTGGGTTTTTTCAAACTATATAAAAAAAGTATTAGTTTGTTTTTTAATTTTGTAACTTTAAAATTTAAAGCAATGAATTTTTTTAACTTTCTAAGGCCCTAAAGGTGCCCGCCACTGGTTGGATTTTGCTTATTAACGAACTTAACTTTTGTACCAAATTTCATATTGATAGCTTCAAAAGACATCGCGCGCACGCACATGCACACACAGACACGAAATTTGTTTTTTGTGTTGTTTAGGCAATAAAAGGCCGAGAAATGCGAAAAAAAAATTAATTTTAAACCGACTACATAGCTTTCTCTTTATGCGTACGTATATGAGAAGGCAAGATTTAAAAAAAGAAAAATATTAAAATAAAGCACTAATTTTATAATAATTGTTCAAAGCGGCCCCCGCTCGCTTGAATGCAAGCATTTGCTTGACGTATTACACACATTTCCGTTGATCCCTGGAATTTGCCTAATTTCCTCGAATGCTTCAACACTGCGATTCCAGAGATCGTCTCTAGTCATTTCTGGAACAAAATAGACCTTTACTTTTTTTCCCCCAAACAGAGATTCTGATCCGGTGCTCGAGGCAGCCAGGCTATACCTCGTCCGATCCACCGGTTAGGGAACTGCGCGTGCAGGTATTTCCTCACAGGTAATCAAAAATGTGGTGGGGTACCATCGTGTGTAAAGATTGTCTCAGGTCTGACATTTAATGGCACATCTTCTAGAAGTTCCCACAAGCTATTCTGTAAAATCTCTATATACGCAGCGCTGTCTAGTCGGTTGGGTAGCATAAAGGGACCAATAATAAATTCTTCAACAATTCCTGCCCAGACATTTATTTTGAATTTATGTTGAAATCGACCTTCTGGAATTATATTAGGATTCTCATCTGCCCAATTGTTAGGGGAATTAAAGATGCCATATCTAATAAAACAGGCTTCGTTCGTAAAAAGAATTCAAGTAACAATCTGAGGATCTTCAATAAAATTACAACCATGGACAAGATTCTCGACTAAGTCTGTCGGCAAAAGTACTTGAACTTTTTGGATGTGGTACGGTTTTAATAATTATAGGTGTTCGGTGAACAGCATTTTTAAAAATATTCAATTGAGAAGCGACGCATCTAATGCTTATAGTTGGATTGTCCTCAATAATTTCCAATATGCGCTTTTTCACGTGATCAGTTCTAATGTGACGCTGAGGTCCAGAATTTGTCTTCCTTTGCAAAAAAACTATCTGTTCCAGGAAGACGACGGTTAATGGAAGCAAAAGTGGTATGGTGCTGTCTATTTGAAAATCTTTCTAAATATCTTCTTGCTGTAGCTCGAGAATTACCTCCACATTCGCCAAACACAAATTGCATATCAGTTAATTCTGAATACATGTAAAGTTCCATCATAAATAACAATAAAATAACAAACAGGAACACGTTTTACTTAAATATGTAAGAACTTATTTAGCTACCCGGTCTTCTGCCTTTCAGTGCCAAAAATAGATACACCGTAATTTGACTTTTTCCTTTTTGTACATTGGTTTGACACCTTATTTTTCCTTGTCTTGTAATTTGTTTTATAACACTTAACATGAACTATCAAAAATTGATTCCAGTTTATTGCTTTCACTGTTGATTACTACTTTGTAATTAAAGTTACACTTAATATTAATAAAATTTTTGCCTAATCTATGCTTTCTTTCTCGTTTTAACGTAATTAAATGTTTGTAATCTGTATGATGTGCTACTCAGTAGCTAGATTATAATTCCCACATTATCTTGAAATTCCCCTACACAAAAATTCTAGTGAAACTTTCACTTGACATTATAAATGCTTTTATTATTCTAAGTAAGGAAGTAGTTAAGTAGTTAATAAATTTATCAAACTTTGTTAGTTAATTATATTGTCTGTCACTACTAATGGTGCAAGTAAAACTGATTATGATGTAAGATTGATTATATCCTTCTGCATGAGCATAAAGAAGAGGACATATTGCAAACTCATTGAAAAAAGATAGCTTCATGCAAATATTTTTTCGAGTATAACCATACAGTTATGCTCTTCACTATACACAAAACTTAAAATTTCTATCATTTTCCCAACCATACAAACATTACTTGATGCATTTATTATTAGTGTGCAATTCAGAAACTGGACCATTTTAAATTGGTTTGTTATCGCAGTACAAATTACAGGGATAACCTAATGAGTCATTCTATATTCTTCATTGTTGCTGTTAACTCTTTTGTAATTTTTACCACATCCCTTTCTTTGTAACGTCTATGTAACTGCTGCAGTGTTTTTTATTTTTCCGCAGTGTTCGCTTAAAAGTTGTCATATATTTTCAAAAGGACATATCTAATAAACCTAATTTCTGCGCATCACCAACATGTAATAAAACATGTACATTATCAGAAATTAATTCGGTACCACAAATTGCAATGAAAGTTAATTGCATATTTATTTATTCTTTTTATATAGTTTGCATTACATAATATTCTTCTTACTACATGTAAGGTTATAAAATCATCATAAACATATTTGACGTGGTCCACAACGCGACCTTCCAACCTACAAAATGGAAATAAAAAAAGAAATTAAATAATTTTAATAAAATTTTTTTAGGATAATTATGCAACCTCTTTTATGATAAGTTAATTACGAAAATAGGCAACATTGTAAAAACAAAAACAATAATCTATGTCAAACGGACATTTAAAACTTTATGTCTGACAGTGCTTAATATACATCTAAATGCTAACTTAAAACATTAAAAGAAGTGAAATAATTTTAATTATAATTTTTTTAGGGTAACTATTCAACATCTTTTTTATACATTCATAACGTATAAGACGCTAAATCGACTTATTAGCTCAACGATAACTCTTGAACAAAAACACCTACGTAGGTACTTAAAATGTTGTATTAAGCTTGTTTTCATTTCGCTTGGAGCTGATTAGATTTTGGGAGAAATCCAGCGGCAGTGACGGGGGGTTTATTAGGGGCAGTTTCTTGTTTTTATCAAATAGTTCTAAAACAGCTGCATATTTCTAAGATGTAAAAATACCTCGATATAGACCTTAAAGATATCGATTAATTATGTTCTATGCAATTTTTTGATATGACACGTAATTTAGCCGCAAAATTCCTAAAGTAGAATTTAAGTGTTAGTTTAATTTTTATTTTCTTGCTAATGACAGTAATTTTCAAGACTTCTTCGATTACCTTAGTATTTCTCAGTTTCCATCATGCGATATATCAATTGTAGGCGATTTGAATGCTCATAACTCTAATTGGCTTGAGTTTTCATCTACTACAGATCCTGCTGGTCATAGTGCAGAAACATTTGCTATTTCATGTGATCTCACACAAATGATGTCTGAACCCATAAGAATCCCTGATAACCCTAACCATACCACACATCTTCTAGATCTCTTTCTTACATCAAACCCTCTTGTTTATAAAACCTCCGTTCTTTCGCCTTTAGGTCTCTCCAACCATTGTCTAATAGAAATCGCTTCTACTGTACCTAATTCCACTGTTGTTCGCAAAACCGATAGAACCTTGTGGTGTTTTAAGTCAGCTCGATGGAGTAATTTACGGATTTTTTGCAACCTTTCCATGGCGTAAATATTGTTTAAGTCGTCCTCTCCTTCGAACATCGCTCTTTCAGTATCTGAAGTCATCCTCATGGGAATGGAGTTATACATTCCCAAAAACATACCAATAGGTCTTTCACGTTCCCAACCCTGGTTCAATAAGGCTTGTGCTGATGCAATATTTTTAAAAAATAAATACTACATTAAATGGAAATCTAATAAATCGGCCGACAGTCGAAAATGCAATGAACTAGCTACATTTCCTTTAGGCATCGTAAATTTTGGTCTTTAGCTAAAACCATTAGTAAAATCTTTGGAACATCTTTATTTCCCCTGACATCCATTAACGGATCGGTAGTTGCTGATTCTGTAGAAAAGCCAATGTTTTTGTGGATTTATTTGCATCAAACTCGTGTCTCAATGATTTTGTAAAAGATGCGCGCTTAGTCAACTCTTCTTCATACGCTATTGTATTAACCTCCGCGCTCTTTCTCTAATTTACTAATTATTTGTAATTTACGCGCCTTCTGGTTTGGTAACCCAACGCGGTTTTATTTTGCCTCGGCTTTGCTCAGTCGTGTTTATAATTTATTATAAACGGGGTGTGTTCGTATTAATTACTTGATAGGCTTAACACTGTCACCTTAAATAAATCTCTTAAAGCGTTTTAAAACGTATATTAACTAATTTACAATAAATAAATAATTAATTAACAAATGTATTTATTCTTTCCGGCTCCTTACTCGCTCTCCTGGGGGATTGCTTTCTAGGTACGTAATCGTTTCTGGAAATATAAATATATGGATTATCTTAACTTACTCCTTACTTAGTATGTAATATTTATATTACGGTCCTGTATTTACAGAAGCTGGTACGGTTGCTTTAATACAGTTTTGTCCAACGGCGCCAGTGCAACGAACTCGGACGGAGAAAATCAATATCGTTCTCGGCTTATGCGCATGGCATAATTATTTATTCTTCAGTAACTCTGGAGCGTTGATGCTGGTATGTCGCGCTCCCAGGAAGTAATACACGCGAGATCCGCGTTTGCAAATGCAAGATCTCTGGACTATCTTTATTTAATTATAACCGGTTTGATTTTGTTATTTATTTATCTAACTGGATTAATTACGGACCTTTATACTAAAACTAATTATATACAATTTATTAGGAGAACGAAATATTGGATATTAAAATGCTATACTAAATGAATTTACTAAGGTAAATCGTAATATACACCAGGTCGTAGTTATATCATTTAATACCGGTAAACAGGGGATAATTTACGTACTATCTAATGTTTTACTCTCCGACGGATTTTCCTAACGTATGTACAAATGCTTTTACACTAGGTGTTTCGCGCTGGTTTATTCTGAATACAAATTTATGCAACAGGTTTCGTGTATACTCTCCTGCGATTAAAGACAGTAGTTTTATTGTGTTTGTCTGTATGGGGTGTATGTATGCGTTTCGAGCGAGGTCTCAGTAATACTCAGAAGACGTAGGCTATGGCCTGTCTTAACCGGATGGACTAAGAGAAAGGTCGTAGATCTTTACAGCCCTGTAACAAACCTTTACCCACAAGTGTTTGCGAGTGACGTGGGGTTACCCTGCATGGCACTCTGGCTGTAAGTGTACTGTGTGTTTGCGAGTGACGTCGGGATCTACCCTGCGTGACACTCTTGGCGTTAGTGTAAGGTTATAACTCCTGGAGACTCAGCCCGGAGTTATTTACGTTCTGTAGTGTTTGACTGTAAATTGTCAGATTTTATAATTATACAACTTACGTGTCTATCAATGGCAGTGCGGGATTAAACTTTAGGTTGCCCGGTGCGAGGTGGTGCGCGTTATCACACGATCGCGATGGACTCTTCGGCGGTGATTAACAGGTCGGTGCTTACACGAAGCAATCGGTGCGGACGGCTACTGGATATCGGCTTGACTTGAATCTACTTCGACTCATCATCCTTTTCTTCACGCGCGTCGCGGGTTTATAAAGGTGCATCTGTGGGCGGCTTCGCGGCTACCGTGCGGGGATGCCGTTATTTGATTGGTTGAAATAGTTCTGACGTGCAAAACTTACTGGTTTTAGAAATACACGTCAGCGGTGATTAATAAATTATTTGTTGTGCAATATCGCAAATGTTCAACCTATTCCCAAAAAGGCGATAAGACCGATCCCTCAAACTACCGACCATTGCCATCACTTCCATTTTGTCTAAAATCATGGACAAAACCATCAATCAGCAAGTGCTCACGTACCTTGAAGCTAACAAACTCCTTAGTGATCACCAATATGGGTTTAGGCAAAGTCGTTCAACAGGTGATCTGCTTTCATATAGGCCCAAGTTTGGAACAATACAGTAGAGCAGTCCGGTGAAACTGTTGTAGTCGCTTTAGATATCTCAAAGGCATTTGACCAAGTTTGGCATAAGTGTTTACTTGCCAAACTCACCTCGTTGGGTTAAATGATACCCTCATCAACTGGGTTTCTAGTTTCCTTGATAAAGACGAATACGTATCGTAGTTGATGGCTTTTTTCAAAAGAAGTTAGCACTAACGCGGGCGTACCACAGGGATCCGTTATAGCGCCTACACTTTTTTTGCTGCACATAAATGACCTTCTTTCTTCAACAACTAACCCCATCCATTGCTTTCCTGACGATAGCACTCTTCACTGTAGTTCATCTCAATCTACTCATAGTGACAATCCACCTTCTATGTCAAATCAAGAAATTAAAGCTAAAATGGCAAATTCAATCAACAAAGACATTCAACGTATTCTCGAATGGGGAAGCAATAATCTAGTTAAATTTAATGATAAAAAAACTCAGTGTTGCCTTGTGTCCGCCAAAAAGGATGTTGTAAGTATGAATGGCTCAGTTCTTAAGTTTTCAGACTCTATTACTCTCTTGGGTATGACTGTATCTTCATATCTCTCATGGTTTGACCATCTTCTGTCAGCTACCAAAACAGCTGCTCGTAAAATAGGCTTTTTGTATAGATCTAAGCAGTACTTTACCTCTCGACAACTTCTGCTGCATAAGGCCCCAATTCGGCCTCCCTCTGGAATATAATTCTCACCTCTGGGTTAGGCTTATAACTGACCTGTCCTTAATTTCTCACATACAGTCCCTTGAGTATAGAAGGATGGTGTCCGTTATCTCTTTGTATTATCGTTATTATAACGGCTATTGTGCTGCTGAATTATATTCTTTGATACCATCTCGGGCTATCTTTGCCAGAAACACTTGGAACTGCATCATCGGTATGCAGTACAAATCTCCACTTGTCGTACCAAACGGGCGCAATCCACATTTTTCTACACGGTTTCTAAACTCTGGAATGATCTCCCTAGTTCCTGTTTTCCTCTCACTTATGATATGAGAAAATTTAAGGTAGCTGTTCATAGACATCTATTGGCAATTCACTATCCATCCTCCTAAGTGTTCCTGAGTGCTGAGTATTGCGGTCGAAAAAAATCGAAAAAAATAAGTTGCGCTATTTTGATGTTTACGACTCAACCCGAAAATAAATTTCTGTTAATTTTTAAAATGCCTGTCAAAATAGTAGTGTGCGTGTGTGAAATGCGTGCGTGCGTGCGTTTGTTGTGCGTCGCGTGCCTGAATTTTGTGCAATGTGTGTGTGTGTGTGTTGTGTGTGGTGTGTGTGTGTGTCGTGCGTGTGCGTGTGTGGTGTTTGATGTGTCTGGTCACTCGGCAGCCGAAACTATACGGATGATTTTGCTGAAATTTGAAATGAAGGCCTATGAGAAAGTTATGTCGACAAAACAAGCTATTAAACGCAATAGATATCCAGGGGGTGAAAATAAGGGTGTTATTTTGGGGAAAAATGTTCAAATTTTAATATAGAATATTGAAATTCAGGTCATCAATAACTCGCATGAAATGCAATTTTTTATAACTTTAAAAATTGAATATGGCCACGGTTACAGTCACATATACATTTTTTTTGTAAAAATTTATATTTTCGATACCGTTCAAGATATGAAAGAATTGGAAATAGTTATTCATAGTTAAATAAAAGTTCTTTAAAGAGATTTCTTTACGTAATAAATTATGACATAAATTTGCCTATATTTAATGGGCCAAACTTAAGGAATTATTCGAAAGTGATTTATTCAAAAATCTCTCCTAGCATTTTTTTATATTTTGTAGGCAACCAGCTACCCTTATGAATGCAACTAACCTGCTTCTTCTAAAGCTACTAGTACAGTAGATATGACTTCTCAAATATTTAATATTGATATTATTATAACTTTCTAATTATTTGGGTCACAAACTTGGGATTTTGGAAATAAACTTTGTTCATTTGCGCTAATGAAATGATATTATCCTGATAAAAATACTACTTCCGATTTTTCCGGAAATTGAAAACATTTCTCGTATTGCGGATATAACATACATATATTCTTGCTTTATCTGAAAGGCAGAGAAATATTGTTTAAAATGATATCCAACAGTCGACAGTTATCTTGAAAGATAAGCGAGATATCTATTTTAACTTTCAACTTACATATACATATGTAGGTATAGGTTATGCACGCTACTTTTTCATTATCACTAAATCGACTTATTAGCTCATTTTACAACTTTTGTCCAAGTTTCGTCACGACCGGCCATGATGTCTGGATGTCTTGGACAGGGGCGGTGGGGGGTTATTAGGGTCAGTTTTTGGTTTTCATTAAATATTTCAAAGATATAAAAATACCCCATACATTATTTAGTATTTTGCAAGTAAGTTGCACTAGCATTCATCTAGTTTTCAATATTTGAATAACGATTGATTTTATAAGAAAAGTGTAAACATATGTTTTAAAGAAAATTTAATTTTACTTAAGTTACTTAATATAACGCAAGCTAAGTATAAAAATTAATTAAATATGAAGGAAAATATATAAACTGTATTATTGATATCTTATAGAAGCGGGTGGCTTTGGAATGGAAGTTAACACGCATTTATATCTATTACTAGCTATCTGACATGAAGCTTTAAACGTCATTCTGGTATAGATTATTGATTTTGTTTCTGAAATCCCCCATTTTTTAGCGAAGAAAATCGACGCAAAATCGATTTTTTTACTAAATTACAGTGAAAAAGCGCATCCTTAACTATAAGTGAATACTATAATAAACTGCAATAAACGGTTAAACTTAATTCCACGCAACGTGTTTCCTATCATAAACCTACACCTATTGCACCTCTTTTATTAGTCTCCTCTTACGACAAGCAGTTGGCCTCTGCTACAGGAAAATTCTTATGCCGTCCCTACACAGCACTAAAAGTAAAGAACATCAAATTGCATGTTCCCATAACTTAATAGTTTTATAAAAAATCAATCTTTCTGTCAAAAAATAAAACAAAAGAATATGCTCAAAATCTGTAGCACTTCATCCAGGAATGCTCATTGTTTATACGTTCTTCTTGAATACATTTTGTGCAGCTATGTTATCCAGCGTAAAAGACGTAGCTGGAATACCACAAAGAATGTAAAAATTTCAGCTTTCTCATGTTTATACATTATATTAATAAAGTATTCGAGAAACGCATTAGCATCTGAAGATTTAAAATGTCTATGATATGCTCCTATCAAAACAAATTAAAAAATCAAGTAGTGCCTATCCGTTTCGGATGTTGGCTATTAACATGGCTGCCCTGTTCCATGTTAATTGTACTAGGGAGTCATAGTGGGGTGGTTTCCCGTTGTCTTCCTGATCGCAGTTTTCTAGCCGGTTGAATCTTGAAATTATTGTCGCCTAGACGTCTCCGTTGTTGAGTCCTTAAGGAAGTGGTGTCAACTCAGTGATGCCATAGCCTCTGCCCTATGTCATCCCAGTTTTGGTCCACCCCGGATATTTTACTTGATTTGGAAACTGGCAATCAATCAACAATACCCACTCTGATTTTAATTTCTGCAAATTTACAAATGCTATACGTAAAATCTAAAACTCTTCAAACCGCTCGTATTACACCAAAATGACTGAACTTTCCTAAAGGAATATTTTGGAGAATGGCACTACGAGGAGTTTTCAACAATGACCTGGCATTTTTAGGAAAATCAACTTACTTAATATGGCCTCTTAAAGTTATAAATAAATCAATCAAAGTCCAACATTCAAGTTTTTCTTTTAAAGTCGGCCTGTTATAATTTTTTTGAAGACTGTTTTAAAGTTGCGCTGCATTGTTTGCTGTATTTCAAAACGGTAGATTTTACAATTGTATTTGAATTGGAGGAAATGTCTGAATTATTACCACCAGTATCTTCTTCGGTTACAAATGTCAAGTAATGTTTGAAACATTAATAAAGGCATTAGCATGGTCCAAATTAATGTGCGAAGTCGTCGTTTCTACTTAAGCTGTTCCATTAGTGCAAGTAGAATTTGCAACAGGTGGTTTAGTAATTATTACATTACCATTACTTGCCTTTGGTCAGCCTTACTAATATTTTCACTGCATAATTGGGTTATGAAACGTCTGATATGCCTTGTATGTACATCTGTTAAAGGTTACGGGGGAGTGGAGTATGGCGCGGGTATTTATTGAGCTTCTACTGATATATTTTTATGATACTCTCATACCATTGAGACGTTTTCACAACGAAGAAAAGCATTAACAAGGTTGAAGATAGCTGAAATTGTGGCATAACAAGAATGTTTACAGCTTCTTCTGCAAACACCAACTATGTAAATAGTCCGCAAACCTCACCTTTGGAAAGTATTCCTTTAACATATCAGTACAACAGCCACAGTCGACCTTCCACCAGTAACAGTAGTTTCACTGACATCTCAACTAATTTCAAGTCCCCTATTGATAATATTCAATCTGCTGGCTGATTTTTTTCTTCTTATGTTCCATAATATTTAGAACTTTGAAATATGGACTCGGTACATATTAGAAAATAGAGTATGCTTTTGTATACTATCCTCTCCAGGAGAGTTTACCACTACGTCATTACATACTATCATATAGTGTAATATGAAAAGCATGAGTCACAGTTATTTTCGTTATAATAAATTCTGATTAGAAAATATACCCCGAGATGGCAGTATTTAATGCTGCAGAATTCGAAAATACAATTATTTATTGTTATTTATTTTGTAAAAATTAGAACTGATTTAAAGTGTGTAATGATGATTAAAAGAAGCAAATATAGGATATGAGGAAATAGTCAAAGGATAAACAAACAAATGGAGGTTATTTGGTATTGGTCAAATGAGAAGTAAATTCCTATGCTTATAAAACAACATGGTTTTGTGTTTATAGATTTACACTTTCTACTACATTTGCTTATTCAACAACGTATGTCGATTTCGTCAAATGCACTACGAACGTTTACCATCCTTATTTATTTCACTGTTTTATATGAGAAGACAGTATAAACAAATTGGACAGCTAAATTCATAAATTAATGACGTAGCGGTAAACACTCCAGGCGAGGATATTATTTCACTTTAGATTAAAATAAAATGTGTTCTGGTGTTCTTACCGTAGTGTTACTGCAAGGCATTTTTCCGAAGTAATCGACTCCCGATAATTTGTATCATTTTTACGAATATTTTCTAATAAATTTAAGATCTCGTCGAAGCAATTACTTGACATTCTAAAATACGTATAAAATCGTTTTGGGTCTTTTCGTAATTGCGGCATTAATGTGCGAAACTCTCCATAAACTTCTCGGTCCAGATTAATCTCATGGATCACTTTCTTTTTCTGCAAAGCAATTTCAATCAATTTTCTTTCTTTTATTTGAAAAATCTCACAACATGGTTTGTTTCTTATCTTCTGCTACGGCAAGTAAAATAAGTGCTTCTTCTCCGTCAGACGAGGAATAATTTATTTGTGTATTAAATAGGGTGATGATTCTTTCGCAACAGAATACAAGTAATGAAAATTGACGTCCGCTTTCCCGCCACTACAGAACCGCGCTGGTGTGAATAAATGGCCTTTTTCTAGCTTCCTGCTCCTACGCGCTGTTCCCGCCCCCGCTACCGCCTTCCCGCGTTGGTTTGGTGAATCCTTAACTCAGCGATAGCCTGAGCCGGTAAGTTGTTCCACTAGTTGCCAGTCAAGAATGCGAATTGCATTATATTTGCTTCTTGGAAATAGAAAATATTTGGGAGCTCTGAGGCGCATATGCACTAGCCGCTACTGCCTCTGTATATTAGATTTAGACATACACCTTGCATAGATACTGTGGTTACCCATTAGATGTATTGTGCACGTCATTTGCTGTGTGAGTAGTTGTTATAAGAATAAAAGGCTGTGTTTGTCCATCTTCGTTTATTTAATAATCGAACATAATTAAACCCATGCCCTCCGTTTGTGCATTTTACTATGTAAGTTTCCTTTTGATACTTTCCACTTACTCAGCGTACCAGAAAAGGCTTTACATAATTGCTTATAATTATTATATTATGTATCCATTATCCAATACAATAGTCTTGAGAATATCGAGATTTATAAAATCGTTCTCTATGAAATTTTTGCTAAATTTTACGTTTTTGATTTACCTTAAGTTATTCTATTTGAGAAAATCTAAATATCAGTAAATTTTGTATTGTGATTCCATAGGTACACCCAGCATTACCACATCAGCAGGTTACGTTGGTTTGACTAGATTGAACAACTTCAATTTTTTTAACTCAGTAATGCAAACTAAATGGTGACCAATCAAAATGCCGAACATAATGAACTGAGTCCAGTCGAAAATTTGAACGGTGACCATAGGGTTGTAGCTAATTTCTGCAATTTTAAGTCATCATATGTGTAAAAAACAAAAAAAAACCATGTGCTTTATTTCAAACGTCGTGATGTAACTATTTCTGAAGAAAAAAAGGACCGGAGATTATAGTTCACTAGAACGCCGCTGCGCGTAAGGTGGACGCCTTTGTAAAACTGCGACAGAGTATAGTTGCAAAAGACAGTCTATACGGTGACAAGCTGTACTGTTAATAAATTTAATAGACAGTGCAGTTATAAATACGTTTTTCGGACACTCAATGGAAATTGACCATATTTCCTTATTACAAATCATAATGACAAGAATCTCTTTTAATCATTTCTTTATGCAGGGTTCGGAATAGAAATGTTACCATTTTTAACACTACATATTTATTGAACGAAACATAATACATTTTTTATTCTTATCATAAGTTGATCTACATACCTTTGGATTTTATATGTCAGTAGTGGTAGATAAAAAATGAATCGCTGGACTTTGCAATCAAAAATTTTTGTTGTCGAAAAATTTGCAAATTTTCATTGAATCACTGCAGTACAACGTGCGTTTCGTGCGGAATTTGGAGACAGAGGCAGAGGGGATATACCATCGCGGCTAACCATTCGCAGATGGATCAGGAAATGGCAAGATCAAGGGTCCGTTCGCAACAAAAAAGTAATGGGTCGCAGAAAATCTGTCAGAAATGCAGAAAATATTGAATGGGTGAGAAATGCATTTGAGCACAGTCCTAAACGTTCCGCAAAAGAAGTCTTTGAAGAATTTTGCACTTGGATCTAAATTTCCATCAATACAAAGTGCAAATTGTTTAAGAACTGAATGCACGTCACAAAGAAAATAGACTGCAAGTTGTCAGAATACTCTTAACGCCATTGAAATCAATCCTGATTTTCCAAATCAGCTTCTAATGTCTGACGAAGTCAAGTTTTATTTATCAGGATTTGTCAATAAACAGAATTATCGCTATTGGTTTGACAGAAATCCTAGGGAAGTTCATGAAAAACCACTGCACAGTCCAAAGGTAATTGTTTGGTGTGCTGTTGGATCAATGGGAATCATCGGACCTTACTTCTTTGAAGATGTTAATGGTCGATCGATAACGGTAAATTCACAGAGTTATGTTGAGATGTTGATAAATTTTCTACAACCAGAGCTACATCAACGAGGAATCGAGAATGTTTTTTTCCAGCAAGACGGAGCCGCCGCTCATACCGCCTGCCGATCGTTATAAAATTTACGTAACATGTTCCCTTGACGTTTGATTTTACGTTTCGGCGATATTTCTTGGCCAGCGTGCAGTCCAGACCTGACAGCTACAGATAATTTACTCTGGGGGTACCTTAAAGAAAGAGTGTTTTTTCCGTAAGAATATATAATATAAACGAGTTAAAAAACATTACTGCCGAAGTTGAAGCTATCCCTGAGGAAACATTACGACGAGTTATGACAACGTCTTCAATCTTGCATTACAGAAAATGGTGGTCATTTGAAAGATTGTATCTTTAAGTCATAAAATCCAAAGATATGTAGATTAATTTATGATAAAAATAGAAATGTATTGTGTTTCGTTCAATAAATATTTATTGTTAAATATGGTAACACTGCTATATGCCGAACCCTGTAGTAACCATTTCTTTATAAAGAATTATTAATTATTTATTGGAATAAATAGTAAACCTACAACTATTAACTTTAGAAAAACTTATGTTTGTGCAATGTTTTAACTGTAAATCATTTAATGATAGTGACGATTTTGTTAAAACTTCCTGATGAACTCGTCCGTTTAACGTAGAAAATAATGAATCGCTACATGCAGGGGCCAATTGTAATTTAGTACGTTCTAGGACAACATCTGATGGATTCTGGCATTCATTGTTTGACAATGATGGCTGATTAAAAATCATTTTCGGAGTCGCAATTTTATTGTTAATGCTTTCTTCTATATATTCTTCTGGAGTCGTGTTTGATTGCCATCCTTCATGATTTTTGAGCCTCGTGTTATCCACTCCGCCCTCAGCAAGAAAAGTAGTTGACGTTCGACGTAGACAGTGTCCAGTGTAACCGTCTGAGTTGGGTAATTTCAAATAATGCGCAATTTTCTTCGGCATCTTGTAGAAACTGTGCCTCCCCACAGGTTGCACTGTACATTTATTGTTCATATAAAATGTAAACAATCTTGAGTGATTGATATGTTTTGGACGCAAGTTTACATATCTCCTGTACAACTCAATCTCATTAACTCCTCTCATTTCCGTCATAACAGAGAATATACGCTTCATTCTTGTGTTAGTATCATGGAGGGTGCCAACCAAAGTAGAGCCGGTATCCTCGATATCCTTCACATTTAACTTTCTTAGCTCCTAACTACGGCATGCCCCATACAGACCGAAAATTAACGGCACTAATCATAAAGAAAGTATCGTTAGGCGCTTCTGTCAAAATTTTGACATCATCCTACGACAGAATTTTTTATTTTTTGGGTTCATATCCCTCACTTTGGCGCTTTAAACATAACTGTAACTTCCCATAATTCTATGTACCAACGTTTTCTTTCACTCTCAACATACTTTTCATCATGTAATATGTGTACCACAGCGTGAAAGATTCCAGTCTTTCAGCCTGTAATCAAATATAAAGATTAAAATTAAAATAAATAAATAAAGGTAATCAGAAAAACTAACCTTTTCGTGGAAAAAAGCAAGCATAACTTTTTCGTCGATATGCCTTAAATTCTTTGAAGTCCTACAAGAATTAAAAATATTGTAAGTCTTCTCATATTTATCTCGTGATTTCAGGGGTAATAAACTAGCAACAGCTTCAAGTGTTAATGCCGATATTTCAGGATGATTTGATCATTTATTTCCATTTTCACGCGAATTTCTTATAAAATGTAATCCATTTAGTGTGACCGAAAAAAATGTATGTCTTATTCTTAAAGAAAAGTAGGTTCATTACTCTTCGCGATTCGTAAAGAAAAGCAATACTTTTCTTTACTTATAACACAAATAACTATTGTTTTATGGATAAACTACAATACATGATGGAATCGTCAATATTTAGAGAGCAGCCGAAGAAAGACAAAAAGTTAAATCAGGGGGTTCTCGTCCAAGAATATGTGACAATCACATGTTAAAACATTCACATGTGTAATAATTCAAGATTAAATATAAATACAGTGTCTCACGATGACGCCCAATAAAATTATCTCAGAAACTGCTTCGATGGAATTTTGAAAATTTGGCAATATTGTTTTCGGATATGCCCTACTCCAGTAAAATAATGGCGCCCTCATATCACTACCGGTTACTCTGGAAGTTGACGTCATCCTCGTTGTTTTAAATGGAATGCTCTGTATATTATTGCAATTTTGGATTCCAAGTAAGGTTTTAGGTGGACATCAAGTTCCGTTATTCCAAAAACTAACCATGTTTAATATATTTGTTCTTTTTCAAAAAGGTTAGCGAAACTGTAACTAGATAAAAACCATGTGTATTTTACAGTAAGAAAGATAGAGCGGTAACATTTACAGGAAGAGTAGCTGATCCCTTAGCTTCCCATCTATACTTTTAAAGTGGCCTAACTGCATACAGTGTGGTGCAAATTTAATGTTAAATTTAAACCTTCATAAGTTCGTTTTTTCAAATAGAACACCCTGTACAGTGGCGCTCGTGGCCTCCAAATTTGGAGTTTCTGCCCTGAAAAGAATCAAAATAAAAAAGGTGTCCTCTTTAAATTTGTTTATTTACTTAATAACGAATAAAGAAGTAATGTTTTGTAAATAAAGTCTATCCATACATTTTTTTTAAAGCAAACTTTTCTATAACTTTTTCATTAAAATTAGGTGTTCCGTTAATTAGTTTTTTTTTCTATAGATAACATTGATAATGCAATTAGACGGTCTTCAAGCACTGTGTTTCTCAGAAAGGTCTTTATTCTTTTCACTGGAAAAACATCGTTCAGCTTCCGTAGCAGTCATTGGAATTGTTATCATAATTTGCAGTAATTTTCTGGTTTCTTGGAATGGATTTGAAAGATTATTTTCTATTAAAAATTTTAGAAATGGTATTGCTCCTTGCATTTCCCTACAATCTGGTCTTGCATAAATAACACATAACTCCGTTTTTAAACGTTCTTTGTATAAATTTGGATATACAGGCCGCGTTAAATTTAAATTTTCTTCAACAAATCTGTCCAAATAAAATAAAGATGCCGCTGATAAATGACTTTTAAAATCGAACCGACCTTTGGCACAGTTAATAATTGTTTATAATTTACACTTCCATTGCACAGGTCCTATGATCTAGTTCTTCCACCTTCTTTTAGCGGGCAAAGATTCGTCAGAACATAGAAGGGTTCGTTAAAAATATCATCTAGAGAATTTATTTATCTCCAACGGATCCGTTTGTCTTTGTTCTAACTCATTAAATAAAATATCTACGTGAGGCATCACATGATGGAAGAAGGTGAACCAAAAAATAAAATTGGGATCATTAAGGGTTCTTGTAATGGACGACACGGCACTACCCACTGTTTGGTTATTAAAACTTTCTTCTATTACTTCCATGTATTCAATGAAAGCTTCCCGATGTCCAAAAATTACATTTACAGTCCTAATATTAAAATTCCAACGAGTTGGGGCACCATGAGGAATTTGCCTTTGAATATATTACTCAAAACTGCTACACGTTGGGAAGAATTTTTAGAGAAAGCAGGAGCTTTTTGTACATTTCCAAAGAAAACACGAACTTGGGAGCCGTTGGATGCAGTTTTGGACATTATCAAATTAAGTTGGTGTGCATAGCAGTGCACAGAATCTGCATATGGATATTTCTACTTAATTATTGCCTGGACACCAGTAAGTCGACCACTCATTATTGCTCCCCCACCATAACTTTATCTATTTATTTAGCGAATTTGCAAAACACTTAATATACCTTTAGTTAAACTTTCTGCATCCAAATTTGAGGGAATTAAATATGTCCAAATGTTCTTCCGGTTCACTATTTCGGCAATATCTAAGTATTATTTCCATTTGTGAGTTTTCTGCGACATTAGTTGTTTCGTAAGCCATAACTGCTAAATAGGCAGATTTATGGATTTCGTCCTAGATGATTTCATGACACACTTCCAACATGCAATCTAAAAGATCATTTTGAATATCCTTCGTTGCTCCCTTGGAGACTGTAGAATCTGCTAAATGTTCCGCAACAGTTTTGTCCAATTCCGGGGTGAAATTAATTAATCCACCAAAAATTCCAGGATTATCAGATTTTTCTGTTTCGTCATGTCCACGAAGCGCCACTTTAAACATACGAATATCCACAAAAACAAGTGAATTTCAATTTTATGCACTAAAAGAGTTTCAGGAAATGTAGCACAAACTGCTGTATAAAAATTACAGTTAAACTTACCGAAGGGTTGGCGCGGGCGTCAGAAACAAGCCTGTTATAGAAGCATAGAGCTCTATCGAATAGACCAAGTGGGTTGCGAACGGTACGCCGGGTCTTTTCGATATATACTTTACGTGGCCTACTGTAAGCACTAGATAGATGACTAAAGATTTCGATTACAGAAATGCAAATGTTTGTTTTTGGGTTTCAGGTTATAAAATAAGCTACCGTGTTTATTGTTTCTTTTTACTGTGAACTTATCTTTAAAAACGCATTTTTCTTACAAATTATGGGAATTCTGCATCATATATACCAGCTCCACTGACCCTGTATGTTTTTCAATATTGTGATGCAAATTTCATTTTCTTTCGAACGATATAAAGTTCAACTTTTTGAGTTATCTGCTGTAGTTTGTGTAATCAACTGAAATCATGTAAATTCTTGCGAGAATGGCTGTAAAATTCTTAGCAAAGCTCCAGAACCAACAATTAAGCTATCACCAGTTATTTGTTCTTAGTTTTTTTTTGTAATTCCAGTATAATTTATTGTTTATTAGAAATGGAACATAATACATATCCAAATGCTATAATTTTAACTGTATTATTTATTTACGGACATTCCAATAGGATTATAAATAGAACATTTAGAGTTTTTGATAAGACATATCCCGATTTGCTACCCATAAGCAGAAAAAGTTAAGAAGTATTCTAAAAAATCAACTAGAGTATGGTCCAATTAGTGCAGAAAGAATTTTACCAAAGCCATTACTTCAAAAGAAAATAATGTAATTAATATGCTAGCCTATTTTAATATTAATCCAGAATCCTCAATTTGTGCCACAGAACATGATGTAGGTATTTCACGATCGTTCAGTCACAGAATACTGAGATCTAATGGTATGCATTCATACAAATTTAGACTACCTTCTGCTCGACATCCGCGTGGCGCTGTTCAACGTATACAAATTTTTGAAATGATATTAGTGCGATACTAAGAAGATCCCCAGTTTTTGCTATAACCGAGTCAAAATTTATGAGAGCAGGCATTTTTAATAAAAATAATACTCATTTGTAGTCATCTGAAAATGCTCACATTATTAGGGAAAGAAACTTTCAAAATAAATTTTGTATACATGCTTTTTGTCTAATTGAAGATAACCAGATTGCTTACCGTATCTACAAATAAAATATAAACGCAAACGGTTGTTCGGGATGATATGCTGTTAGACCAACTAAGGAAGTGTTGGTACCAATTAGACAGGGCTCCCTCTCACTGTCATGACCACATCGATTAACAGCTAAGTGAAATGTTTGAAGATAGATGAAAGAGAGGTCTAGAACTGTGGCCCCTCGAACTTACGTCATTAGTTTTATACGTTTGGGGAGTAATTAAGTAAAGAGTTTTCAAAGAGAATTTGATTGCACGAATACAAAAGGCGTTCCATGGATTATCTGCAAATGAAACAGCAAAATCAACTGCTAATGGACAATTTAATGCGTTTTTTAATTAATAACATCGTTAATATCAACATACATAATTAAAGTTGTATATTCCCTAGCACGAAGTAGATTTTTTAGAACTCTTCTTAACTTTTTTCTGCTGGTAAATCAGGATGTCTCATTAATAACTGTACATGTTCTGTTTATAATCCCATTGCAACGTCCGTGAATGAATTAAAAATCAGCATTTGAGTATGTGTTATGTTCCTGCAAAAACTAACAACAAATAACTGGTGATAGCTTAGTTGTGTGTTTTAAAGTTTTGCTAAGAATGTCATAGCCATCCTCGGAAGAAACTACATGACTTCGGTTGATTACACAAAAATCAGTAGATAACTCAAAAAAGTTGAAAAGGTAGGTAGGGAAGCTATCATTCGAAAGAGAATAAAATCGTGTGTCAGGATATTGAAAAACGTACAGGGTCTTCTATTTGTGAAAGCCAACTTATGAAGGTTTAAATTGAAGTATATTTGGTATTAAATTTCTATATCCGGTATGTAATTAGGTCACTTTGAAAGTATAGATTGAAAGCCAGCTCGTCCTCCTGTGAATATTGCCGCTCTATCTTTCTTATTGCAAATGCACATGATTTTGAACTAGTTACAGTTTCTTTTAATTTTTTTGAAAAAGAATAAATATCTTTAAACAGCGCGGCTAGTTTCAGAAGTATTCCCATCAATAAAAGGTGAGCATCCTTAAGGTCTAGAAATGCAAAAATGCGAGAAAATACAAGTTTTTACGGTAACCTTGACAAAATTAGAAAAGTTATAAAAGCATATATAATTGTATAAATAAATGTAATTCAAATGCCGTTTTTGGTTCTTCCTTTAACCATTGTATAGATACATCTAAACAATGGTAGTGCTAGTGTGGAAATTGCACATTGTTTATAGGTAAACACATCGTAATAAAGTATCTATTAATTAATGATAGGTAACTAATTATGCATGAAACGTATTACTTTAAACTTTTGCAAACAATATTTTTTGTGATGTTAGCATATCCATGAAATAGAAACACAGCAAATTGGTACCTACTACTTATGTCCTTATTTATTGTTGCTATCTACGATCCCTTCGTCACGGCGTCACAACCTGAGACTTTTAATTAAGAGCTGTGTCTTACTTACTGATGAACCCATTTTATGTGTTGTCAAGATACAGGAGTATTACTGTACTTACGATTTCGTTAATGGTTTGTCATTCATGTTTAACGTATTTGGATACGATATCCCCTGGGAGGTCGTGAAAATATACTCCCGATAAGCTATAAACTTTTGAATCATAACATGATGTTTTTGTGGAGATGCAGAGGGCACCAACATACGCTGTAAGGTTATTTTGACGCACCGTGTATGTACAGGATTTTGATAACGTATGTAACGTGTTTTGAGTGCATCTGAAGTGAGTTTGCGCGAAAAGAATTTTTTTTTGTTTTTGTGTGTGTATGCGTAATGTAAGTGGTGTAAATGATACGCCACTGAATTTTTAATAAAGCCTTATTTATCGTATGAAGGAATATTTGAATGTTATAGGACTTTCGTCTTGAAAGCGTTAAATTTGGTTGAGAAATAATGTTTTGAGTAAATTTTTATTGATACGACACTGGTAAAACTACTGGTCTTTTGCTACTGTGTATGGAGGAATGTGGACTAAAAGAAATGTATGTAGACGTATGAGTGAGTGAGTTATGATATATTGATATTTTGTTAACGTGCAGTAAGGAATATGGATGCATATTTTTGTTTGTAGAAACTTTTGTAGTATTGTGCAATAATGGTAAATGAATGCATGTTCATGAATGAAGGTGATAGATTTTGCGGAAGTAAAATCCGCGCACATGTAAGATATGTATGAAAAGACGAAGAACGGCCTGGTGAATATCCTGAATGAATATGGTGAGGATAGACGATTTCTTCGAGGAGATTTTATAAATTTTCACCTAATAAAGGTGGTGGCGAGTGTTGTATAAGGGTAGCGTGATTGTCCATGTTGGACATTGTGACGCCAAGTAGATACGCAGTGAAATGCTCAGTTGTGATAGGTGGATTTTTATTTTAGCGCGAATTTATTGTAGAGTGTTGGCAATATGACGGACAGAAGGTATATAAGCGAGTGCCCAAATTGGAGGGGTAAGAGTTAAAGGTAGTAAGTAAAGCTAGATGGTTAGGGGTTTTGAGTACGGGTTGCGCGCGTGATAACCATCAGAATGGTTAGTTGTTGGAGTTTTTTTGTGATAATTATAGTTTAGCAGGGCCTGTTTAGCCACTGCATTAAGCCTTAAGGGAATAAATCGTATAGACATTCACAAATAACTAGTGTAATACATTGTGAGTTGAAGGGAAACATTAGTGATTTTCTTCAAGAAATAAAAAGTGCTTAGGCAGATTAAAAGCTAATACAGCGAATATTTTGTTACTGGTGTTCGATTATGAGACGCATGACCTAAGGTTACTATAAAGAGACCTGAGTTAACCATTTATGTTACCGAAATAAAAGTTTGTAAGATTTATTTTAAATACGGGTGATCATCATCAATATTGGATGTGTACCGGGTGGACCGATTTATATGGGATTGCAGGGTATCTCGGTAACTATTACTGTTAGAGCAAAACTGTTCACGTAGCATTAGGCCAACTTTTTGAAAAAATTAAACAGCGAAAACAAAAATTTGCTATCTTTTTTTCATTTTTGAATTTTTCCAAATTTCGACAGGGTTCCATATCTCATCTGTTGATAAAAATTCAGGAAAAAGTGTAAAGACATTCCTTGTGCAGTTTTTAGCGTAGAATCAAATGGAGTAGTCAATTTTTAAATTTGGTCACCAATAGTCGAGATGCCACATAAACTTAGTTTTTTTTTTAAATGGAAACCATAGTTGGCTTTGACTTCATTAAAATCCTTATTTTATAAGCTTTTCAACAATATATAGTTTATAGAGGTTATTTTAGAAAATTACGGAATGACAAGCGAATTTGTTAGTTTACACTTTTGTAAGTAGGCGATGAAATAATTTAAAACAATGAAACACAGCAAATATGTCAAAACAAAGTGAAAACTTCAGTTGTGCATTAAAACACAGATAACACAAGTTTATTGTTGATAGTTAAAATGAATCGTTATGAAAATTACGAAAAGTATGATATGTTGAAAATATTCATTCAGTGTGGAGAAAATTCAGAAGAAGAGGAACGTTTATACTTGGAGAGTTTTCCAGAAAGGCATCAGCCTAATAAAAAGATATATAGGAGGTAAATAAACGTTAAAGACTCTAAAGCCGCTTTTCTAACATGATTATTCTTGTTAATGCAGGCTACAAAGTAATTTAAATAATTTAGGGTCATATAAACCAATACCTTTATCCAAACGATTACAATTTTGCCAATGGTATATTGATAGATGTGCTGCAATGCCTAATTTTCATCAAAATATAATTTGGACAGATGAAGCTCATATAAGTAGTGCTGGTATTTTCAATCGTCACAATCATCATCACTGGTCAAATGAAAACTTACATGTAGCGGTACATAGGCGTAATCAAGGCAGGTTTGGATTTAATGTTTGGTGTTGCTTAAAAGAGAATAAATTACACTACTGCATTTTTGAAGGAAATCTTACCGCATATCGATATTTAGAACTATTACGTATTGAGCTTGACGAATTTTTGGATGACTTGCCTCAATCAGAACAAGTCGGTCTTTTTTTCCAGCAAGATGCACGCAATGCTATGGTAGTGAGAAATTATTTAAATGATAAATTTCCAAACTGTTGATACCTTTGGACCAATTCCATGGCCACCAAGGTCGCCTGATCTAACAGCTTTGGACTATTTTCTATGGGGTTTCATAAAAAATGAAATTTACAAAAAAACAAACAATATCAGCTGCAATTTCATCATTACAACGACGATGTCAGTTATGCATTCGACAAAATGGCAGCCAGTTTGAACAATTTATGTAAAAGTAATATTATCATTTGTTTGACAGTTGGTTTATTTTTGTAACCTTGTTCTTAGAATTAAATAATTATACCTTTTGTTTGACATATTTGCTGTGTTTCATTGTTTTAAATTATTGCATCGCCTACTTACAAAAGTGCAAACTAACAAATTCGCTTGTAGTTCCGTAATTTTCTAAAAGAACCTCTATAAACTTATATTGTTGAAAAGCTTATAAAACAAGGACTTTAATGAAGTCAAAGCCAACTATGGTTTCCATTTAAAAAAAACTAAGTTTATGTGGCATCTCGACTATTAGTGACCAAATTTAAAAATTGACTACTCCAATTGATTCTACGCAAAAAACTGCACAAGAAATGTCTTTATACTTTTTCCTGAATTTTTATCAACAGATGAGATATGGAACCCTATCGTAATTTGGAAAAATTCAATTTTGGTCTCTGCATCAAAAATGAAAAAAGATAGCGAATTTCTGTTTTCGCTGTTTAATTTGTCTCAAAAAGTTGGCCTAATGCTACGTGAACAGTTTTTCTCTAACAGTAATAGTTACCGAGATACCCTGCAATCCCATCCAAATCGGTCCACCCTGTACAATCATTAGCAATACCAAGGTGATTGTATGAAGGCAGATAAGAACATCATATATATATATATATATATATATATATATATATATATATATATGTATGGAAAATTACTTTATTGTGGTAAACGTTTTGAAGGATAAACATCATAGTATATGACGATGTGTTGTTGGGATAAAAACCCGCTATACCTGGACGTGAGTGAACAAACCATAGGCATTGCATTCGTAAGTACTACAGTCGAGTGCGTGGGCAAATACAGCTACCTCTCGCGTTTGTGATTAGCGCATATAAGAATTTTTAAAAGGATTACCTGAAGCAGACCATATGGACTACAATCATGATACCATAACTACTAAGATAAGCCCACGCGCAAGTGCTCATCCATCTTTGTCTAACCGTCAACGTCGACAACTGCAGCAGAATACTCAGTTTGTGCCGCAGAATATGATTTAGGTATATCCGATCGTTCTGTCACAGAACACTGAAAACTAATTAATTCATACAAATTCAAACTACGTTCTCGATATCCGCGTGGTGCTGTTCAACGTATACAAATTTTTGAAATGATATTAGTGCGATACCAACGAGATCCGCAGTTTTGCTATAATGGAGTCAAAATTTATGAGAGCAGGCATTTTTAATGAGAACAATACTCATTTGTAGTCATCTGAAAATGTTCATATTATTAGGAAAGGAACTTTCAAAATAAATTTTGTATACAAGCTTTTGTCCAATTGAAGATAACCAGATTGCTTACCGTATCTACAAAGAAAATATAAACGCAAACGGTTGTTCGGGATGATATGCTGTTAGACCAACTAAGGAAGTGCTGGTACCAATTAGACAGGGCCCCTCTCACTGTCATGACCACATCGATTAACAGCTAGGTGAAATGTTTGAAGATAGATGAAAGAGAGGTCTAGAACCGTGGCTAGGAGGTTCCTCGAACTTACGTCATTAGATTCATACATTTGGGGAGTAATTAAGTAATGAGTTTTCAAAGAGAATTTGATTGCACGAATACGAAAGGCGTTCCATGGATTATCTGCAAATGACACAGCAAAATCAACTGCTAATGGACAATTTAATGCGTTTTTAATTAATAACATCGTTAATATCAACATACATAATTAAAATTGTATATTCCTAGCACTAAGTAGATTTTTAGAACTCTTCTTAACTTTATTGCTGGTAAATCAGGATGTCTCATTAATAACTGTACATGTTCTGTTTATAATCCCATTGCAACGTCCGTGAATGAATTAAAAATCAGCATTTGAATATGTGTTATGTTCCTGCAAAAAACTAACAACAAATAACTGGTGATAGCTTAGTTGTGTGTTTTAAAGTTTTGCTAAGAATGTCATAGCCATCCTAGGAAGAAACTACATGATTTCAGTTGATTACACAAAAATCAGTAGATAACTCAAAAAGTTGAAAAGATAGGTATAGGGAACCTATCATTCGAAAGAGAATAAAATTGTGAGTCAGGATATTGAAAACGTACAGGGTCTTCTATTTGTGAAAGCCAACTTGTGAAGGTTTAAATTGAAGTATATTTGGCATTAAATTTCTATATCCGGTATGCAATTAGGCCACTTTGAATGTATAGATTGAAAGCCAGCGTCCTCCTGTGAATATTGCCGCTCTATCTTTCTTACTGCAAATGCACATGCTTTTGAACTAGTTACAGTTTCTTTCAATTTCTTTGAAAATAATAAATATATTTAAACAGCGCGGCTAGTTGCAATAAAAGTGAACATCACTTAAGGTCTAGAAATGCAAAAATGCGAGAAAATACAAGTTTTACGGTAACCTTGAAAAATTAGAAATGTTATAAAAGCATATATAATTGTATAAATAAATGTAATTCAAATGCCGTTTTTGGTTCATTGTATAGATACATACTAAACAATTTGTAGTGCTAGTGTGGAAATTGCACATTGTTTATAGGTAAACACAGCGTAATAAAGTATCTATTAATTAATGATAGGTAATTATGCATGAAACTTATTACATTTAACTTTTGCAAACAATATTTTTTGTGATGTTAGCATATCCATGAAATAGAAACACAGCAAATTTGTACCTACTACTTATGTCCTTATTTATTGTTGCTATATACGATCCCTTCGTCACGGCGTCACAACTTGAGACATTTAATTAAGAACTGTGTCTTACTGATGAACCCATTTTATGTGTTGTCAAGATACAGGAGTATTACTGTACTTACGATTTCGTTAATGGTTTTTCATTCATGTTTAACGTATTTGGATGATATCCCTGGGAGGTCGTGAAAATATACTCCGATAAGCTATAAACTTTTGAATCATAAAATGATGTTTTTGTGGAGATGCAGAGGGCACCAACATATGCTGTAAGGTTATTTTGACGCACCGTGTATGTACAGGATTTTGATAACGTGTAACGTGTTTTGAGTGCATCTGAAGTGAGTTTGCGCGAAAAGAATTTTTTGTTTTTTGTGTGTATGCGTAATGTAAGTGGTGTAAATGATACGCCACTGAATTTTTAATAAAGCCTTAGTTATCGTATGAAGAAATGTTTGAATGTTATAGAAGGACTTTCGTCTTGAAAGCGTTAAATTTGGTTGAGAAATAATGTTTTGAGTAAATTTTTATTGATGCGACACTGGTAAAACAACTGGTCTTTTGCTACTGTGTATGGAGGAATGTGGACTAAAAGAAATGGATGTAGACGCATGAGTGAGTGAGTTATGATATATTGATATTTTGTTAACGTGCATACTTCTGTTTGTAGAAACTTTTGTAATACTGTGCAGTAATGGTAAATGAATGCATGTTCATGAATGAAGGTGATAGAATGTGAGGAAGTTCGTTAGATTTTGCGGAAGCTAAATCCGCGCACATGTAAGGTATGTATGAAAAGACGAAGAACGGTCTGGTGAATATACTGACTGAATATGGTGAGGATAGGATTTCTTCGAGATTTTGTAAATGTTCACGTAAAATAAAGATAGCGGCGAGTGTTGTATAAGGGTAACGTGATTGTCCATGTTGAACATTGTGACGAGAGGTAGTGAAATGCTCAGTTGTGATAGGGGAATTTTGATTTTAGGGCGAATTTATTGTGACGTGTTGGCAATATGGCGGGTATATAAGCGAGTGCCGAAATTGGAGGGGTAAGAGTTAAAGGTAGTAAGTAAAGCTAGATGGTTAGGGGTTTTGAGTACTGGTTGCGCGCGTGAGAACCATAAGAATGGTTAGTTGTTGGCATTTGTTTGTGAAAATTATAGTTTATCAGGGCCTGTTTAGCCACTGCGTTAACCCTTAAGGGGATAAATCGTATAAACATTCACAAATAACTAACGTAATACATTGTGAGTTGAAAGAAAACATTAGTGATTTTCTTCAAGAAATAAAAAGTGCTTAGGCAGATTAGAAGTTAATACAGCAAATATTTTGTTATTGGTGTTCGATTGTGAGATGCGTAACCTAAGGTATAAAGAAACCTGGGTAACCATTTATGTTACCGAAATAAAAGTTTGTAAGATTTATTTTAAATACGGGTGATCATCATCATTATTGGATGTGTACAATCAGTATCAATACCAAGGTGATTGTATGAAGGCAGATAAGAACTTTCTTGTGGTAAACGTTTTGAAGGACAAACATCACAGTATAGGACGATGTGTTGTTAGGCTAAAGACCGCTACACCAGGACGTGAGTGAACAAACCATAGACATTGCATTCGTAAGTACTACAGTCGAGTGCGTGGGCGAATACGGCTACCTCTCGCGTTTGTGCTTAGCGCATATAAGAATGTTTAAGAGGATTACCTGAAGCAGACCATATGGACTACAATCATGATACCATAACTACTAAGATAAGCCCACGCGCAAGTGCTCATCCATCTTTGTCTAACCGTCAACGTCAGCTTGTGACAACTGCAGCAGTATCCGGTGGTCGGTTTAGTTTAGATGCAGTTTTGTTGTATGCTAAATTACACTTACCTGCTATTTTATATTTTTTATGATGGTGTTTTGCGCGGTATTTGGTTATTTCAATAACAATAATAAGCGATGGTTATAATGTCAACTGCCGATATTTTTCATTTCCTAAAGATAAATCCATTTGTACTAAATGGATTCAGAAATGTTACCAACAACACAAGTTTAACATAAAAACGGCAAGAATATGTTTTGAACATTTTGTGGATAGTGATTATTGTTTAAAAGAAAAATTATGACATTTACCAATGAATAAGTGGAAATTAATATTCGACGCTGCGCCTTCAGTGAAATTAATGCAGAAAAAGCAAGATGTACCAACCCAACGTGATGCTAGGCGGTCAACAAAAATTATTATAGAAAACAAGAAGCAGCTTTAAAATTAAAAGTAAACGAATTAAAAACAATTGAACAAGTTTTTACACGAGGCCAACTTCGTAAACTAAAATCCAGTAACCAAGTAAAGTGGACTGTAGAAGATATTGGTTCGTCAATTTCATTATATGCAGAATGTCCGCGTTCTTATCGGCTGATGAGAAAAAGAGGTTTTCCTTTACCAGGAATAACGTGTTAAAACGATGGGTTAACCAAGTGAGTTTTATTTAAGTCATTTCATAAAATTGACTATAAATGCTCTAACCGCGGGCTTTGGTCAGAATTAAATAGATTCGAAAAGGAGACATGGTTTGTGAAGAATAAAAAAGTTTACGTTTTTGCAGATGCTCTGCATCTTATGAAATTGATAAGGAATCATTTTATCGATGCCGGATTTGTAATAAACGATAAAATAATTACGTCAAATCCAATTTGCTGACCTTTTACAAAGCATTTCAAATGCAGATTTAAATATTGCCCATAAAATATACGAAACGTTTTTAACTGTAAAAGGTGCATAAAGGCAGAAAGTAAAACTTGCGACAAAATTGTTCACTCATACGATATCAAAAGCAGTATCCAGAATGAGCCATTTCAATTTATATCAGTATGACAATTGGTTACAATGTTCAGAATGTATTAAAATTATTAATGATTGGTTTGATATTTTTAATTCAAAAGTATCAGAGTCTGATTCAAGGAACAGAAGAAAAGTTTGTGATTTGGCAATAGAAGACCAAAATAAAATTCTTCATGAGATGGTACAATTAATGAGAAATTTAAGAAAAATTTACTGATCTTTATGATCGTCCCACTGCTCTACAGTTCAAGTACAGAATTAGAAACTATATAATGAGCAAAAACGATGAGGAGGTTCGAATGTAGAAAACCCAGTTCAAGATATTCCAAATCTTGCAATTTCCACCGAAAATTTTCTGGATGTATGTAACAAAAACGAAATAGATAATGTAAAAGTAGTGACTGGTCAAATGTTTACAAGTTTAAAAGTACCTCAGGTTGAAGAACATTGTGTAAAAGACGAGCTTTCAAAAATCGAGTGGGAGGGCGTAGAAAATCTAATAGGATTCATAGCGCATAAACTTAGAACGAAAGAAAAGCTTGGATTAATTCCAGGTAGCAATAATTCTAATTCTTGGGTAACACACTTATCTGAAGGTGGATTATTGAAACCAACAGACGATTTTGTTAAAAAATGTAGTGAATTAGGCCGTGTCTTTGAATAAGTCAATGGACCTTCGCTTAAAATTGAAAAATAATTTTTAATTAACCATAAGAAGTTATCTGAAAATATAGAATTGAGCGAACTGGCGAAAACACTATTTTTTAGATGCAAAATGTATTTTCGAATTGGGATATTAAATAATAATATTGAAGAAAATTCTAAAATTAGAAAAAGAAGCTTTATAAAGATTTCAACCTAAATGTTTTAAACAAATATATGTATGCAAGCTTAATATACGTTTTATTCTTTTTTTCTGTTACTCAAATAGTTACTGAATAATAAATTGTCTCTTACGTAGTAGTTTGTATGATTGTCAAGATTTTATACATCTCCCTAACGTAGCAAATAGAGGAAAGGTTCACGCGTATTTACGCAGACGGCACGGAAACGCGACGCGTTGTCTTTTATTCCCTTCTAACGAGGAAAAGTGCCTTTGCACTTTGCACTTGTCACCGGTATACGAACCGAGCGTATCTTAGTAGTTATAGTATCATGGCCTACAATTACAGCACCGAAAAAGAATTAATTATTGTGATAAGTAAGGATTAGAATTAAGAATGTTATTGAACCCAAATAAGTACGATTATCTGTTAAGTACACTTTATTTTCTTTTACTGTTATTGTTGCATTAATTATGGTTAATTCATTAAAAAGGTAATCGAACTTTAATTATTTTGTTGTGTTTAGTTTTAAGAAAGGGGAAATTTTAATCGTACGTATTTATGGGTGGCTTTTGTTAACCACGCCAATGTATATAATTTATATGCAGAGTTTGTCAATATACATCCACTGTTTATTTTACTTTGTCGTTTATTTGTGTTAATCGTGTGCCTAACTGGTTACACCTTCTGATAAGCGAAATTAGTCTGCATATTTGCGAACTTAAAGGATCGATTGGAAATTGCGTAATGAGCCAGATCGATCACAAAATTTCATTTTTGCTTTGAAATAGTAAAGCAGACTAACAAAGTACTTACTTTTCTTTCACTATTCAGCCTACAATACTTTTGAAGTATTAAAGTTTAAACATATTAGTGAATTCAGAATTCCGAATTCAATACATTTTATTAAAATTATTGATACAATTATTGATTATGGGAATTTAACAATTTCAGTCGACTGCTCAGGCCAGGTAGCCTCTTCAGCCGGTTGATTACATAGTTTTTTGATATCATTACCTTGCATTTTTTTTAGAAGTCTATAACTTTTTTAGCTTATTGTCTAGGCAAAAAAAAGAAAAAAAAACATATTTAATTGGATTTACGTAACTTAAGTTAGTAGTATTTCATTCTTATTCTAGTCGATGTTGTGGCTGGGACTCGTGGGTGGGTGGGCGGTGTTTCCTAGGAAGCAGGTGGGCTGGTCCCTCGGAGCACCAAAATGGTTCAGGATCCCGGACGTCGGTATAGCTTCTTGTGGGTGTTGTCTGTGGTGAATAGAAGAGATTATTAGTATTGTTGATATTGTGTTTGTTAATTGAATTTTATGAGTTGTATAAGTGGAGTTTTGAAGTGAGTTTGAGTAGCAAATGGTAGATTGTGTTAGCATGTAAAGTTTAAGATATTAATACAGTTAGCTATACTAATCCCGGCAACTCTACTCATCGCCGTTCAGGAGGTATTTACAAAAGGACCTTCGACATCCAAGCCTCCGAGGAGGCCTGGAACAGCGTAGAATCCTAAAGCGGGTGAAGAGGGCTTTTACGTCTGCGGCTTTCACAGGCTCTGCTACTTCAGCCATCTCGCTGCTTGCCATCGCTTTGACGTAACTAACGCCGTTTCGGACTACAGAGGGTGCCCCTGTGGGCGGTGTTTTCTTTAGTCGCTGTTGAGGTGGATCTTCGAACTTCTTCCGCTGCGGGAGACGTGATGGTGGAGGTTCTGTTTTCTTACGCTGCGAGAGACCTCGTGCAACCCCTGAAGTTGGACGGATGATCACCACCACAGTTTACACCTTGCCCGGCCTGCACGGGGTTTGTGCACTCACGTAGTGGTGGTGTCCTGCACACTTGACACAGCGTGCCGCCTCTACAGCAACGCTTGCGTGACGGAATCCCTGGCACCGGTGACACTGCAAGATGCCTGGTCTCCGCCTCAAGTCTTCAGTGGAGACACGTAGACGAGCCACGTACTCCACCAGCCGGATCTTCGCGCTGTCCTCTTCAGTTGGTACCTGGAACCGAGATCGGTCTGCCTTGTTTCTTCATTCTGAAACAAGAGCTGATTTAACTTCGTGATTTTTTAGCTCAGGTAACGTCAGCCTCGGAGATTTCTACGGGTATTCCCCGTAGAACCACCTTGAACGAACGTTCCCTTTTTGTCTGATAGGTATGGTACGGTGTACCATGCCTATCCATATACCGCATTATCCTGTCACGGTCCTTAGCAGTGGCAGGCTCGATCCGATATCCCTCGGCGATTGCCATCACACGTGTAAGACGATTCCTCGGTGGTCTAATACTCAGGAGAACGCAACCCAGTTCTCCTTCCCGTGAAGGATCACTGGCGGAACCCTCTCCCTGGCAGCGGAAGCTGGTCGATGGTGTCAGCTAGGGCCTCGAACGCGTTGATAACCGTTGTGGGCGTGGTCGGGCAGTAACTCGAAGATTTCTTCGGCTTCTTCTTCTGGAGCCGGAACCCGTCGGACGGTAGCGATTCTTCTTCTACAGTAACGGTCCTTGGAGCTACTGGAAGCGATGTAGCAGCCATCTCTTCTTTCATTTTCTTGAGATTCTTCTTTTTCTTCTTGCTCTTCTTAAAGATGTCTTCGTCGTAGAAGGGCAAGGGCACGTAAGGGACGTGCTCGTGGAACAGCACGAGGTCATCGGGTAGCGGGAACGACTCGTTCTCATCGTAACGCCTCCGAAGAGCGTACGGGTGCCTCTGCCGGAACGGTGGCTCTCTACCTGGCATCGTGGAAACGCCGCAGGTAGCAGAACGTAGCGCACGTAAAAACATTTAGCAAAGTACGATTACAATGTTCACTGATCTGCTTGCAGACAGCGAACGATATTAGTGAATGTCTAAACACGATTTTAAAGATAAAGTATTAATAAAATATAACAATTTTATTGATGATACAAGCACTAATCATTCTAATGTTGAATTATTTAGCAATTAACGAACATTACTTTTTTTTAGATAATAGTTCATTGTTAAACCGATTTCGTTTATTTTATTTAGAATTTTCTAAATTGGGTACATTTATTTAATTCAAAGGTTTATAACAGTTAGAAGTATACATTTATAGATATACGAGGGACATTTTAAAAACTACATAAATTAACGTTTTGTTTTTATATTTTTATATTTATACAAGGTGTGTTCAGTAAGTTATAAAGACCCGTGTATCACTAAATTTTCTGAAGTTTTGAATTGATTTGTTTGGAAGTCTGTTTGACTTTGAGAAGTTAGTGTATGAATTTACTGAGTAGGCTGAAATCCTGCCTTCTACAGTCAGATAGGATTAATTTACCATCTCGCCTGAGACGATTTATTCTAGCAAAATTTAGGATTGTGGTGGCGCCAAGATACATCTTTCCCGGACTGAGCTGTATAAATTGTGAATGTATGGTAAGTGTAAGGTGTTGCAGCTTGTTATTCAACCATTTTACTCCTTATCTCGACCCCGCCCATTTCCACTGTAGGTGGCGTGGCAACCCGCTTACTAATGTAAGTATCCGCGACGCCTAGTGGGGATTGGACATGTAACCATCCACGTTGCTCAAAATTTATATGCTTTGATAAGAATATATTTAAACAGTGCCAATACTTTATTACAACTTAATTATACATACTTTGCTCTTAGAAACTTAACTTTACGATACATCAAATAAAAACTAAATATTTTTTACATACAGTGCTCATGTATGCAATTAAATAGCTTTACTTTTACGAAATCTTTAAAATTGTTTCACATTTCAAAATGTTTACTTAATTTGGTTTTTAATTATGAAATGAAAATTATGAGATTTTCTACAACACATCCTGAATTATATGTTAATATGGATACTTTACGTTTATTACAGCGACCAAGTGTTATAATGATACAATTGCATAAAAATAACTTTATGTCCATCCCCCACAGTGGAGAGGCATCAAATTTGAGAAAAAGTTGGTAGAAAGTTACTTTGTTTCTCTTGTATTATCCTCGCCAGAAAAGTTTACCGCTACATCATCATGTACAATCATATGGTGTAACATTAAAACATGAGTCAAAATTATTTTCGGGGATAATATAACTAGTGTTATGATTATCATCGATTATTAATCATAACATGTGTTATATTTGGTAATAGAATATAATGAACGTTAATAGAAAATATATTTTTCAAAGTCTACAATTTTCTGAAGGTTTGAACGAGTGGTATCATCGATTATTAATCATAACACGTGTTATATTTGGTAAGAGAGTATAATGAACGTTAATAGAAAATATATTTTTTTAAAGTCTACAATTATAAACAATTTGACACTTTGACAGTAAACTATTTTATTCATTAAAATCATGGACAGTCAACATGCGGTGTAAAATTATCACCGATTTGATAGCCTATTCTGCGATTTTGTATTTGTGTTTTAACCAATGAAACTAATCAAAAATGTACCATGTGACATGTGAATTATATTCTCGTTATAATAAATTCTGATTAGAAAATATACTCTCGAGATTGCATTTATTTTGTAAAAATTAGAGAATGTTGATTATCGTAATGATAGCAGTTGAAAAACAATATCCTTGAAATCTAACAGGGAATTGGTACGATATTTTTGCAGCCTACTGGTTATGTAGGTTATAACAGATTGCTGCTCTGTTACAAACAATGCAATTTTCAACAAAATATAAACATTTAGTAATTGCAGCGCAATTATAAAAACAGGAGAATGGTTGTGTTGTAAGTTGCTGATAAGAAAATAAATTGACAATCTGAAAATTTAATTTTTAGTTTAAACAATTTGCATGGAACAACTATCTGCACTGTTTATACCTCGCAAGGCTAGTACGTTTCATAATTATAATTTCTTATTGTTGTTACCAATTCGGTAGCAATGATGGCCCAGAATAAGACGGTAACATTATTACACAAAATGGATGTTAAGTTACTTGCCTAAATTATTCGTGCGAAGATGACATTTAATGTGGAATATAAATTCTATGGGAAATGTGTGATTGACATATTGAAAAGTATTTTACAAATATATCGTACTTACATAATTGAAACACATTATTAATAGAAATTTATTGTATTAAATATGAACTGACACACTTGTATTACTAATTGTAGGTTGTAGAAACATGGTAGGCAAAGTGTTAAACTTCTAATCGGAGTGACTATCTACATACGAGCTTTCAGAATAGTTTCCGATATTAATAATCAGTTTGTCAACTGTGATGCTCAACATTTCTTCATAATAATTTTAATTAAAAGAGTTTACTTGCCGACGATTACGTGAATTGATTTCTTTAATGTATTGTTTAAGAAATTTAATTCGAATTTTACACTTCTGTCACTTATTAATATGTGACAGTTACTAATTTCTGTATTTAAACTTGCAACACTGACATGTTGTTCTGTCGTTTTGTTAGAACAGGTTTAGATGCAGCTCGAAACTGAATATTCCTTACCGTTTTTTTCAGATGTACTCAAGGTGATTGCCACACGCTGTAATATCGTGATTGTAGTGATTAAGATATAAACACTTAATGTCATACTTACTTCTTGGACAGCAGATACTGATATCAGGGGACCCCATTTTCTTTAAATGAAATGAAATGATTAAAAGAAGTAAATGTAGGAAATAAGGAAACACTCAAAGGATCACAAACGAATGGAGGTTATGTAGTATTAGTCAAATGAGAATTAAATTCATCTGCATTTAAAACAAATTGATTTCGCGTTTATAGGTTGACTCTTTCTACTACATTTCCTTATTCAACACCGTGTGTCGATTTTGTCAAATATACTACGAATGTTCACCATCCTTATTTAATTCACTGTTTTATATGAGAAGGCAGTATAAGCAAATTGGATAGCTAAATTCATAATTAATGACGTAGCGGTAAACTTTCCTGGCGAGGATAATATTGGCAATTATAGAAATACTTGCGTTTGAGAATGTATCCAAGAAAGCTGTTTGGCCGAGTCAAAGAAAATATGAAAACATATATGTGTTTTTTTATGATTGCTCTGGTACAACTACATAGTACTATTTATCAAAGCAACTAAGTTTTTCTGTGAACCATAACATGTATCTAATCTACTGCTACTTTCTATAAATCGTATGAAACTGTGTTATCTTAAGTACAAATTCAAAGTAGTCATAATAACCTTAATGCATTAAATATGGTCCTAGTCTATGTTTACAATGTGACATGGTCTAAATTTTCCTGCCTACTTGTATTAGTACAGAAAAGCGAAATAAAATTAATATGTTGATTTTTAGACCTCTTCCTGTGCCCACAATACATCTCCTATACTCTGCAGCTCGCTTGAAGCGGGTTTTATTAATCGTATTGTTTGCTTTTCTTTTTTGTTGAATGAAATCTAATAATGATTAAAATTAAAAAAAATTAAGTTAATCATCACCACAGCTGGGTATCAATTTTTTTACTTGCAGGTCTTTGTTGTACACTTGTATTAAATGTCAAGCCTTTTTGGTGTTAAGGAAATAAAATTTACTGCAGAACGGCGATGATCACTTTCTCGTTCCAACACAGTTGCTTCTCCTGTAGTCCAATCAAAGTTTGAGAGAGAGTGGCCAAATTTTTCGAAATGTCTTGAAGTAAGGTATTTGTTGTGTGGTTGCTTTTATTTATTGTTTCTAAATGGATATTTATTTCAGTTCCTTATCTTCGTTATGAATAATAGATTCAGAAATATTACTGACATAGTTTTCATTGATAAATAATTTGTGAATATGTTTGCACCTATTTGAATGAACTACATTGTCCACGAAATTACAAGAGTAAGCATGGACACAAATCATGAAATTTTGACATTTAACATGGCAACTATGGTTATCATTCAGATTATTTTTGAAAATTTCATAAGTATTATTTTCCAACTATTTCCCTTGAATGTAATGCTTATACTGGGTTCCCCATAGTCGACTACCCATTTTATTTTATTAATAAATTCCCTACGAGATAACTAAATAAGTTGTTCTCTGTGGGATTATCTTCTGTAGTCTTTGGGATTTAAGTTAATTATTAAACAGAGGCGCCTGTCACAAATAAGTTATAAATTAATAATTTCGTGTAACGTCATTTTACTACGAGAAGTTTGTTAGTTTTCACCAATAATTATTTAATTTTTGTGCTTTGAGATATTATTTCAACATCCGTTTGAACTTTCATGGATTACTCAGTCCAACAACGTGTGTTTTGTGTAGAAACTCACATAAGAAGCAATTCGATAGAAGAAGTTAGGCGTGCATTCCGGCGTCAGTTTAATAACAACAATAGGGGTCACGCGCCAAATCGTAAAACTGTTAAGTTATGAGTTCGTCATTGGCGTGAAAATGGTTCTGTACAAAATTTGAAGAAGCCTGGACGTCGAAGAACAGTTCGTACACCAGAAAATATTGAACGAGTTAGAATTACGTTTGTGAAGTCCTAAAAGGTCTGCTAATCGACAAACCCTTATCCTAGGAATATCAAAGGGAAGCTTAGATCGAATTCTTCAAAGGGATTTAAAATTTCTTCCCTATAAATACCAAATGGCACAGCACCTTAGCAATCAAGATAAAGAAGCTAGGTTAGCATTTTGTCAAGAATTTTTGGATTTACATCAAGGAGCAATTCACAGTCTCCTAATGAACGACGAAGCAAATTTTTATTTGAACAGCATGGTTAATAAACAGAATTTTAGATACTGGTCAAATGAAAATCCTCGTGAAATCTATACACAGAACCTCCATAATCCAAAAGTTGTTGTGTGGTGTGGAGTAGGATCTTTTGGTATTATTGGTCCATATTTTTTTGAGGATGAAAATAACCGCGCTGTAACAGTAACATCCGAGCGCTACGTAAACATGCTAGAGACATTCCTCATTCCAGAATTAAATAGACGAGGATTACTGAACAATGCCTTACTATCCCAACAAGATGGTGCAACAGCTCATACCGCCAGAAACTCAATGAGTGTTCTGCGAGAAATTTTTAATGGCCGACTCATTTCTCGATTCGGAGATTTACCTTGGCATTTGAGGTCCCTCGAGTTAACGGCACCCGATTTTTTCCTGTGGGGATATTTAAAAGCCAAAGTGTTTGCGAGTCGTTCAGGTACAATCGAGAAACTCATAGTCAAAATTCATGAAGAAGTTGAAGGAATAGACGAAGGTTTGCTACGCCGTGTAATGAACCACTTTTTATCTAATATTGAAGAATGTGTTGAAGTTGGTGAAGGTCATTTAGAAGACGTGATTTTTAAAAGTTAGAATTAAATTAGCCAAATATTTATAAGTTATCATAAATCCCAAAGAGTTAGCTGTAATTTAGTATAATAAATAGTTTGTTTTGTTAACTAAAAAAATTTTAATGCAAATATTAAAATGGGTAGCCTATTATGGGGAACCCTATATAAGAACTCACATTATTTAAATGACTTCTATTTATTTTTTGTTCCTTGCAACTAAGCTTTCCTAAATAAAATATAAATTGCCAGTCTCTTGCAATTTTTGCCTGAAAAAATTTTCAAGTTTATTTTCAAACACTGTAAGGTAGAAGAAGAGGGATTATATGGTTGCATGAACTACAACAGATAGTACTAACCATTCCATTAATGGCAACTGTGGTTATCATTCAGATTATTTTTGAAAATTTCATAAGTATTATTTTCTGAATGAATTGTCCAACTATTCCCCTTGAATGTAATGCTTATATCAGAACTTACAACATTTTGTTGCTTGTAACTAAGCTTTCCTTTTTCAAGTTTTATTACTCTGTCAAACTGTTTGTCTCTTACATACTTCAATAAAACATCAACTGTTTTGTCCAGTCTTTAGCAAACTTCTCCTGAAAAGAATTTCAAGTTTATTTTAAAACACTGTAAGGTAGAAGAAGAGTGATTATACGGATGGATGAACTACAACAGATAGTACTAACCATTCAAATAAATGTATTTTAGAATTTTATGCATCGACTCCAAATGCATGTGTGTGTTAACAGAGCAATCCATTCTGTAACATGCAGCCCATAAGTTACACCTTGATATATAGTAGGTTTTAAAATAACCTCCAATTTCCCTAAGATCTTCATTTATTTGGAGCAATGTAAGAAATCAATCAAGATATATTTTAAATGTGTTTAAATCAGTTTCTTTACGTAATACGCATAAGATCTTATAAACCTATATAACCATATATATGAAAAAAATGCACAATAAAACTACGATATCTACCTGTTCTTGTCTAACCTTATTTTTAACTAAATTTATCTTATTTCTAAATGCTCTTAAATGTGCCAGGTGCACAATAATCTCTTTGTTTGAGACACATTCATTTCTGATCTCCAGGCACTATCGGTCATAAATCTTTTTGCATAAATGCTGCCAGACCTTTCTTTACAGAATTTATGAAATATTTTAAAGATAAATAATCTTCTCGATTTGATAACAAAAAGGCAACAGAAAAGCCTTCCCCAAAGTCATCCACTACGAGTAAAGAAATCAAATAAAAATCATCGGGATTTGTGCCATGTGTTGAATCCATACACACGATTCCATGATTACCAAAAGTTTTTTAACATTTCACTTTGGGATTTAGTCATTATACCTATCATAAAATCTTCATCTTTAATAGCTTCCATAGTTGTCCCTTCAACTATGGCAGCTATTAAAGATGGTATTTTATACAAAATACAAACGCTATCTGCACCTTTGTGAATTCTTTTTAATCCACATGCTAACACTAATAGAACCATTCTGATGTGTAACGGTTTTGTCATGTAGCCTGCACATTTGTGAAACCTTTTGGATATCTTTTCGTGTTGTAAGGTGAACTCTGCCAAAAGTGCTGTCAACGCCATTTATCATTTTATCCAAAATTTCTGAGGCAGGTACACCTGTAAAGTTTATTTTTAAACAATTTAATTGAACTACTATTTCAGGTCACAACAGCAAAAGAAACAAAAATAGGGGAAGAAATTGTAATATACAATGTGACCATTTAAGTCCGCACCATATGGGATTTTTTTTTTAACCTCGGCTTTAGCATAGATCTGATTATCGAACCCATTTATAATCAAATTTAAATTAAAATGGTTTTACCTACCTTGAACGTACTGTGAAACAATTGACACTTTTAAGAAAAATTGATAAAAACGCATAAATTGGGCTAATTTCTGAACAATGTGACTTACTAAAGATTGTTATAATATGTGCATTTTAGACTTATATACTAATTTCAACGTACCTAGTATTGAGTACTATGAATTTGGCAAGTAGAATTACATTTTACCAATGATTTCATCTTGAGATTTGATGTAACCTACGTAAATTTCATTTATCTAATGAAAACTCAACAGGACCCATTGCTATTCCACTTAGAATACAAAATGGCTAATCAAGATTGCCTTTTGAGAGATTACAAACTTAATCCACCATAGGGTCACTTTTAAGTTCGTATCTAACTTCTTAGGTTTTGAAGCAAAAATATTTTTGCTTTTCTAGTTATAGATAACACAATTCAAATTAGGTACATTATGTTAAATACAAGAGTTTTATTAGCTTGAATTAAAATTTTAAACAACGTAATGGTCTTTTATTACAGACATAAATTTAACAATTCTTTTATCGTTTGATCTTAACACTCTCAGCTAAATGTATTTCTCAAAAGGATAAATCCTGACATTATTATGATTGAAAACACACGCATGTCTAATCAGAATATGTAATGTTGCTGATTGTTGATGTAATATATGTTCAGTTAAATACAAAAGTTAAAAAACATGTTGTCACCAAACATGGCTTCTGATGATGGATGAAATTATATTTTTGAAAAATAACAAAAACATTTGTTTTCGGCTCAAATAGATTAGATATGCTAGTTTTCATTAGATAGGATTTGCTAGGTTACATAAAATCAAGATGAAAACAATTGGTAAAAGTCAAAAACTGCCAAAATCAAAAATCATAGTATGCCATTGAAATTTGACACAAAGGTTTAAAATGACAAATGAACAACTTTTCTAATATATTTTTTCGAAATTCGGGCAATTTATGCGTTTTCATTTTTTCTTAAAATTTTATTTTGACAGGTGACGTTGTAAAACCAACTTACTATAGTTCATTGTTGGTTTATTTGAAGCAAAATGGATGCGATAATCAGATCTATGCAAAGTCAAGTTAAACAAAATCCCGGTGGGACTTAAATGTAATTATGTTGTGGTTGTGACGAAATATGAGTTGTGCATAGAATCAAATTATAATCAAATTTAAATTAAAATACCTACCTTGAAGTAACTGTGAAACAATTGAACTTTTAATAGTATTATGTAATGGCATATGGGCTAACTGAACAGTGTGACTATAATGGATTTTATAATATGTCATTTTTAATCTATTTTCGTACTGTTTCAATACTATGAATGACGTCAAGTAGAATTAATTTTGCATGAATCTTGAGATTTGAGAATACATTTTCATTTTTCAGGCTCAAGGACCCTTTGCTTTCCACTTAGATTGCAAAAGTAATAAGTTGCCCTTTTGGAGAGACACAAAGCTTAATCCAATCTACTTTTAGTTCTATCTCTTCTTAGGTTTTCCAATGAAATTCTAAAGATATTAAATTAGGTACATTATTTAAATACTTATTAGCAACATCAGCTAAACACCGGTAGGGTCTTTAAGGTACATCTCCAATTCATTATTCGTTTGATGTACACTCTCCCGATGTTTTCTTAAAAATCTCCTGACATTTTATATTGAAACACCGCTGTCAACAATATTATGTTGCTGATTGTTGATTTAAGTATTGTTCCGCATACATAATACACATGTTGTAACAAACCTTTTGCGTTGTATGAAAATATACAATAATTTAGGCAACTTCGTCAATTTTTGTGTCATGTGAATTGCATACGTTAGTGGCTGAAAAGTATTCGATTAGATATTTTAAAGTGGGTAGTACGCACATTTCGTCTTGCGCATTGCGTTCATGCGCAGAGATCTATTTTGAAGGCGTTCTTGCTACGATATTGAAATCAAACAGCGTCCATTTTGTTCTTGAGTATTTTTATTAAAAATTTCGTAAATTTTACGACAAGAGCTAATTACACCTATTTTTCTTTGTCTATTATATTTTCCTTTTTAGGCACTTTTACTTTACTTTTATTTTACTTTGGTTTTACTTTTATTACGTTACGTTTTCCTATTACGTAATTTCATTGTATTATTACGTTTCAATTTAACGAGGATTACGCAATAGAGGTAGTAGCTATGCTGAAAATTAGAAATAAACGGTACATTAACCCATTTAAATCTACCAAGTTGGCTGTTTGTAAAGGAATTTACTTATTGGGATCAACTAATATCAAAACTCTATTATATTTCCATTTCAAGATTAATTGCACAACCAAAATTTGAAAGCGTGACTTCGTCAGCACATTTAATCAGTAACAGTATACCAGTGACAACCAAAATTTTAAAGTACAACAGGTATTTATTTCATTTCTGATCATTAGTATAAGTTATTTTTAAGTTACTAACATTAGTAAGATTTTCTACTTTTATAACTTGACTTAAAGATTTTATAATAAATCTTGTTATTGTTTTCAATTTCACATTTATTACATTTACGGTTTACTTGTTTTCCCTAAAATTAAGTTGGCGTCCGAGGTATTTTAACATTTATATACAGGTTGAAGTTACATTTTGTTGTAAAGCGAACATATCTAACCACATACACATTTTCTAATTAAAGCAAATCAAAGTTTAAGAACCTGGCCCATTTAATCACTGGCTGAGCTGAATGCACAAAATCTTCTATTTATTATTAGAAGTATAAGTAATATTAGGGCTGAAATTACTAATAACAACTGTCACACTCTATTATTAATTTTTATTACAATGTTTATTCGACATTTTAAATTATACCTTTCAGAAGGTTTTAATATATACACTTACAAACTATGTAAAATTTGGATTAATATTAACACTGAATAACCTCTATAAGAGTATTTATTATTATCTAGATTTACATATACAGTCCCCATTAAGCATAAAATGAAACGCACCAAACACAAATGATTTAAAATACCAACACAATTTGTTTATACCTATACATTAATTTTAAAAATTACTTTAATGACACATGTAAAATCAGTAAATGATAAGTGTGTAGTTGAAGATAACATATTTTGCCTTCCCGTATTTTTGCAAATCTAGTCCTTATAGCGACGCTTAAACCTTATTGGTGGGATCGCTTCTGTACCTAGTCGCACGTATCTTTAAAACGGTTAATGCTGTAATAATCTACAGGATGTTCCATTTATACTAAAGAATATAACGTCAAATTTTGGTATAACCGGAAGTGGTACGCCGACGCCATTCTTTTACTTGAGTAGGCCATGCCCTAAAACATTGTTTCCCAAATAGTTCCCCAAAGTAGTCTCTGAAATAATTCTAATGGGCCTTTCTGTTTTTATGGAGTCTAGTCGGTGTAAGGAGTTTTTGCATTCGCGCGACTAAAAGTCTGTTTCTGGGTCCCGAAAGTAGCGAGTGAAATGGCGTTCTTTTCCTAAAGAAATAATGGCCATAATAACTCCCTCACGTTTATGGACATTCATTATAAATGAAAAAGTCAAACTTGTTGCCATTGATACATGTTTTATTAACTACATGATCCATGATTATTTAAAGTTATGAACGCTCATAAATCTGTTAAAGGTTAGTTAAACATTTGCGCAAGTGCAAAACAGTATATACACCTCTGCAGCAAAATGCCATTTTGCGTTGGTGCTTTGCAACGTGAGAAAAACGATGTAATTCCTCTCTTGATGTGTAGTATACTATTAGAATTGGCCTGAGGGACAAAAAGGGTAATTCCATATCTGTTTAGTTATGACTTAAGTAATGCTAATGTGCTATTCCATCTTAATACTAAGCTTGTGTTTGATGCAAAACTGTTAATGCGAAATTTGGAGATGAACAGCGAGAAGTTGCACGTTTAATTGTAGAACAATTTCTTTTTCATAATAATTTGTTTCAGATTATTTTAATTTTCACGCTTAGGATTAGTTTATTTATTTTTCACGTAGAAATTCCGTACAATATCAAATTCTGGTGGTACAATAAAACGCAGCAGTCTGTCTTGAAAATTGTATTAATCACAAACATACTACCCTGCTTATGCAAATGGGCGTATCTGCAAAAACTTGGTTTTGAGAAGATCGAGGTTTTTATTATTTTAAATGCCAACTATTTGTAACATACTTTAGTAAATGTTGAAATGCAATCCTATAGTAATTATCCTCACAAACTAGGCAAATCATTAGATACCACAATAGCCTTTCTACTTTGACTTATGATAGATACAACTATTTTCCTTAACTCTTTAATCAGATTTGGTAAGGAACAAGTCGTAACTATTACTGTACACCGTGGGCCACAGAAAACAGTCAACCCCGATATTTGGCAGCATTCATTAGACTTTGAGGAAATACGGAAACACGTCGATTTTGTTCCAAAGGGGACACGTTTTTGATACAGATATCTGTCATATTTGTTAGAACTTGATCATGTAATAAGTTGTCAAACCTGCTCATAAAATAATAAGAGAGGTTGGTAAAATGAGACGCCAGTGATGGTGTGTTAAGTTCATATTTTATTGTACACATGTTAATAATTATACTAAATAAATTGGTACGTTTACTTTCTAGTTTACTGTGTTATTGCTAAACGTTATTACACAATCCTTCCTATACCTAACAAATGGTTATGAGCCCAGACTCGTTAGTTGTGTAATAATTTAAAAAAACGTGGTTAAGTATCTGCATGTGTTACGGTGTTAATGAAAAAATTATCATTATCGTTAATCATCTTGAATGTACAATGTTAAAAAATAAAATGGAAATGGAGAACAGATATGGAATTATCCCCTTCAATGGAATTAATTTTGATAATTGGCGATTCAGAATAGAATCTGTACTAAGGGCTGAAGGGATTCAAGATGTATTAATCGAAGTTGAACAAAAAGATAAAAATGAAGCATGGTTAAAAATAAACAATAAGGCTAGGAATATTATTATCCAAAGTGTGTCAGATTCTCATTTAGAGTACATTAAAGAAATTGATGATGCGATTAATATGCTGAAGAAATTTGAAACAATATTTGCAAAAAGAGGTACGTGTTCAAAATTTTACTTATTAAAAGAATTAGTTGAGTTAAAGTTCAATTCTAATGATGATCTTCAAGAACACTTTGCTAAATATGACAAAATAGCAAGAGAATTAAAAAGCCTCGGTGCTAACTTTGAGGAATCTGATATTGCATGCTTTTTGATGTTGTCTATGCCTAAAGAATATGAAAGTGTCGTTACGGTAATAAGAACAGTCTCAGGTGATGAGTTAATTCTTGCAACTGTGAAAAATCGAATATTAGAGTTTAAAACAACAAATAAGAACCTTCCAAAATAAAAACGGAAGCCTCGTTTGTTGCTGAAAGATCGTCAGTAAAATGTTACAAATATGGAAGAATGGGACATTTGAAAAATGCGTGTGGCATTAAGTGCAATATATGCAAGAAATGCTGAGTTTTCATTAGATAGGATTTTGCGTAGGTTACTAAAATCAAGATGAAAACAATTGGTAAAAGTCAAAAACTGCCAAAATCAAAAATCATAGTATGCCATTGAAATTTGACACAAAGGTTTAAAATGACAAATGAACAACTTCTTCTAATATATTTTTTCGAAATTGGGCAATTTATGCGTTTTTCATTTTTCTTAAAATTTTATTTTGACAGGTGACGTCGGTTGTAAAACCAACTTACTATAGTTCATTGTTGGTTTTATTTGAAGCAAAAATGGATGCGATAATCAGATCTATGCTAAAGTCAAAGTTAAACAAAATCCCCATACGGTGCGGACTTAAATGGTCACACTGTATATGTTGTGGTTGTGACGAAATATGAGTTGTGCATAGAATCAAATTATAATTAAATTTAAATGAAAATACCTACCTTGAAGTAACTGTGAAACAATTGAACTTTTAATAGTATTATGTAATGGCATATGGGCTAACTGAACATTGTGACTATAATGGATTTTATAATATGTCATTTTTAATCTATTTTCGTCTTGTTTCAATACTATGGATGACGTACAAGTAGAATTAATTTTGCATGAATCTTGAGATTTGATAATACGTTTTCTTTTTTCAGGCTTGCTTTCCACTTAGATTGTAAAAGTAATAAGTTGCCCCTTTTGGAGAGACACAAAGCTTAATCCAATCTACTTTTAGTTCTATCTCTTCTTAGGTTTTCCAATGAAATTCTAAAGATATTAAATTAGGTACATTATTTAAATACTTATTAGCAACATCAGCTAAACACCGGTAGGGTCTTTAAGGTACATCTCCAATTCATTATTCGTTTGATGTACACTCTCCCGATGTTTTCTTAAAAATCTCCTGACATTTTATATTGGAAACACCGCTGTCAACAATATTATGTTTTACTTTCAAATGTCTTCTAAAGTTTCTGATTGTTGATTTAAGTATTGTTCCGCATACATAATACACATGTTGTAACAAACCTTTTGCGTTGTATGAAAATATACAATAATTTAGGCAACTTCGTCAATTTTTGTGTCATGTGAATTGCATACGTTAGTGGCTGAAAAGTATTCGAATAGACATTTTAAAGTGGGGTAGCACGCACATTTCGTCTTGCACATTGAGTTCATGCGCAGAGATCTATTTTGAAGGCGTTCTTGTTACGATAATGAAAGCAAACAACGTCCATTTTTGTTCTTGAGTATTTTTATTAAAAAGTGTCGTAAATTTTACGGTAAGAGCTAATTACACCTATTTTTTTTGTCTATTATATTTATCCTTTTTATGCACTTTTATTTTACTTCTATTTTACTTTGGTTTTACTTTTATTACGTTACATTTTCTTATTACGTAATTTCATTGTATTATTACGTTTCAATTTAACGAGGATGACGCAATAGAAGTTGTTTCTATGCTGAAAATTATAAATAAATGGTACATAAACCCATTTAAATCTACCAAGTTTGGCTGTTTGTAAAGGAATTTACTTATTTCGGATTTACGAATATCAAAACTCTATTATATTTCCATTTCAATATTAATTGCACAACCAAAATTTGAAAGCGTGGCTTCGTCAGCACATTTAATCAGTAACAGTATACCAGTGACAACCAGAATTTTAAAGTACAACAGGTATTTCATTTCTAATCATTAGTATAAGGTATTTTTTAAGTTACTAACATTAGTATTAAGATTTTCTACTTTTATAACTGACTGAAAGATTTTATAATAAACCTTGTTATTGTTTTCAATTTCACATTTATTACATTTACGGTTTACTTGTTTTCCATAAAATAAGTTGGCGTCCGAGGTATTTTAACATTTATTTATAGGTTGAAGTTACATTTCTTTGTAAAGCGAACGTATCTAACCACACACACATTTTCTAATTAAAGCAAATCAAAGTTTAAGAACCTGGCCCATTTAATCACTGGCTGAGCTGAAGGCACAAAATCTTCTATTTATTATTAGGAGTGTAAGTAATACTAGGGATGCAATTACTAAAAACAACTGCCACACTCTATTATTAATTTTTTATTACAATGTTTATCCGACATTTTAAATTATATGTTTCAGAAGGTATTTAATAGATACACTTACAAACTATGTAAAATTTGGGTTAATATTAACACTGAATAACCTCTATAAGAATATTTCTTATTATCTAGATTTACATATACAGTCCCTATTAAGCATAAAAATTAAACGCACTAAACAGAAAAGTTTTAAAATACCAACACAATTTATATTAATTTTAAAAATTACTTTAATGACACACGTAAAATCAGTAAATGACTAGTGTGTAGTTGAAGATAACATATTTTACCTTCCCGTATTTTTTGTAATTCTAGTCCTTATAGCGACGCTTAAACCTTATTGGTGGGATCGCTTCCGTATCTAGTCGCACTTATCTTTAAAACGGTTAGTTTTAGGAAAGTCCACCTAAAACGTTACATAGAATCCAAGCTGTAATAATCTACAGGGTGTTCCATTTATACTAAAGAATATAACTTCAAATTTTGGTATAACCGGAAGTGGTACGCGGGCGCCATTATTTTACTTGAGTAGGCCATGCCCTAAAACATTGTTTCCCAAATAGTTCCCCAAAGTAGTCTCTGAAATAATTCTAATGGACCGTCACCGTGAGGCACCCTGTATAATAATACACAAATCTTTTTGTTTTTTATGCAGTCTAGTCGGTGTAAGGAGTTTTTTGCACTCGCGCGACTAAAAGTCGGTTTCTGGGTCCCGAAAGTAGCGAGTCAAATGGCGTTCTGTTTCCTAAAGAAATAATGGCAATAAAAACTCCCTCACGTGTATGGACATTCATTATAAATCAAAAAGTCAAACTTGTTGCCATTGATACATATTTTATTAACTGCATGATCCACGATTATTTAAAGTTATAAACGCTCATAAATCTCTTAAAGGCTAGGTAAACATTTGCGAAAGTGCAAAAACAGTATATGCACATCTGCAGCAAAATTTCATTTTCCGTTGGTGCTTTGCACCGCGAGAAAAACGATGTAATTCACTCCCTTGATGTGTAGTATACTATTAGAATTGGCCCGAGGGACAAGAAAGGTTATTCGATATCTGTTTAGTTATGAATTAAGTAATGCTAATGTGCTATTCCATCTTAATACTAAGCTTGTGTTTGATGCAAAACTGTTAATGCGAAATTTGGAGATGAGCAGCGAGAAGTTGCAGGTTTAATTCTAGTACAATTTTTTTTTCATAATAATTTGTTTCAGATTATTTTAATTTTCACGCTTAGGATTACTTTATTTATTTTTTTACGTAGAAATTCCGTACAATATCAAATTCTGGTGGTACAATAAAACGCAGCAGTCTGTCTTGAAAATTGTATTAACCACAAAACTGCTTATGCAAGTGGGCGTATCTGCAAAAACTTGGTTTTGAGAAGACCGAGGTTTTGTATTATTTTAAATGCCAACTATTTGTAACATACTTTAGTAAATGTTCAAATGCAATCCTATAGTAATTATCCCTCACAAACTCAGGCAAATCATTAGATACCACAATAGCCTTCTCTACTTTGACTTATGATAGATGCAACTATTTTCCTTCACTCTTTAATCAGATTTGGTAAGGGAACAAGTCGTAACTATAACTATACACAGTGGGCCACAGAAAACAGTCAACCCCGATATTTGGCAGTATTCATTAGACTTTAAGGAAATGCTGAAACACGTCGATTTTTGTTCCAAAGGGGACACGTTTTTACGATACAGGTATCTGTCATTTGTCAACCCCCTCCCTTCTACTTCCCCAACCCCTTAGTTTAAAATAGGGAATGTGTCATGTGTGGCACATCATTAGAAAAGCATTTAGATTGAGTATTCACGCATAAGATCATCCATGATTTTTTTCGATATCTACGGCGTCTTTGCAAAAAAAGTATTAATTAATTTAAAGTACTGCACCTCTTAAAAACGAAACGCAACGCCTATGTTTTGATAATGTGTCAATTTTATCTGTCACATCCAAAGTAAATTAAAACGAATTTTGTAAAAAATTAGTAATTTGATACTAAGACAGTTTCTTTCACATTGCTGTTAGTAAATCAATGTAGGTACGTTTTGGATACTTTCAAAATGGTATATTCAATTACAAAATGAGCTGAAGTTATTTCCATATCTTTGAAAACGGGAACTGTGCAAGGAGAACACCGAATTTATTTCATCAGCTTCATGAAGACAAGCAACTTTATCGCTCATATGTATTAGTGTTAGTTAGAAAATTTCGTCAAACAGGGCCAGTAGCTAATAAAAAAAGAACTATGAAAATCGTGTTCGGACTTAAGCGGCAGAAATAGCAATTTGATGTCATACTAATTTAAAGCCTACAACAAGTACAAGAAAATCGGCCGAAGATTCTGGTTTTACGCGCATTACGTTTCGTAGAGTTTTGAAACTTCATAAATTTCATCCCTACAAGATAAATTTGGCACAGGAAATAAATGAAGATGGCAGGCGGATACAGTTTTGTGAGATTATGACTAATAAAACAAATACTAATGCAAACTTTTTAATCAATATTTGTTTTCGGATAAATGTTCCTTTTCTAAATGGTACCGTAAATCGACACAGCTGCCGTTACTGGGCTGACGAAAATCTTAGAATATTCAAAAAAAAAAAAAAAAAAAAAAAAAAAAAAAAAAAAAAAAAAAAAAAAAAAAAAAAAAAAAAAAAAAAAAAAAAAAAAAAAAAAAAAAAAAAAAAAAAAAAAAAAAAAAAAAAAAAAAAAAAAAAAAAAAAAAAAAAAAAAAAAAAAAAAAAAAAAAAAAAAAAAAAAAAAAAAAAAAAAAAAAAAAAAAAAAAAAAAAAAAAAAAAAAAAAAAAAAAAAAAAAAAAAAAAAAAAAAAAAAAAAAAAAAAAAAAAAAAAAAAAAAAAAAAAAAAAAAAAAAAAAAAAAAAAAAAAAAAAAAAAAAAAAAAAAAAAAAAAAAAAAAAAAAAAAAAAAAAAAAAAAAAAAAAAAAAAAAAAAAAAAAAAAAAAAAAAAAAAAAAAAAAAAAAAAAAAAAAAAAAAAAAAAAAAAAAAAAAAAAAAAAAAAAAAAAAAAAAAAAAAAAAAAAAAAAAAAAAAAAAAAAAAAAAAAAAAAAAAAAAAAAAAAAAAAAAAAAAAAAAAAAAAAAAAAAAAAAAAAAAAAAAAAAAAAAAAAAAAAAAAAAAAAAAAAAAAAAAAAAAAAAAAAAAAAAAAAAAAAAAAAAAAAAAAAAAAAAAAAAAAAAAAAAAAAAAAAAAAAAAAAAAAAAATTATTTTGGAAAAAATACCGTTGTTCAAAATTTTATTTTAATTTTAATTGGATTAAATTTCCAACAAAGGTTTAAGAACAACCTTTTGATCCAGTGCAGAAATTAAAACCTCGTAATTTTGAGGAAAATTGCAAGCTTTATTAAACCCTTGCCTAAAGGGAATAGGAAGTGCTTCCTAATAAGGAACGTCAGGTTTGAAGGGGTTATCTTGATTTTGAAAACAAAATTAAGATTAAAACCCAAATTTAAGAAACCTTCAAATTAAAGGAAGCCCGTTCCTTTTGCGAAAATCGCAGAATTCAAAATATGGAAGTGGGTTTGAAAAATGGGTGGCTTAAGGAAATTGCAAAATTGAAAACTTTAAATTGGATTATTTATAACAAAATTTGGAAATAATGAAATCCCAATAAACAAAGCAAGAAAAAAAGGAAGGGAATTTTTAATAGTACAGGGAAAGAAATGGGTTATTGTTTGCTACAATAAAATTACGTTTTAAATTTAAATTAAAACTTTATTGTTGAAGAACAATTATCTTACGAAAAGGTAAAGAAATGAAGGCAACATGCTGTGGTGATCTAAAAACTGAAAGTGAGCTGAACAAAGAAAAATACAATTACTTAAAATGTGTACTGCGTTCCTGACTTGAGAGTGAACTTATTACCCGTCTGCAGTTGAAAAGGCTGGTTATGAAGTAACGTGTGTTAATGGTAGTGTCCTCGTTAAGAAGAACAAAAGGGTGCGCCAAAGGAGAAAGGACTGGTAACCTACATAAATTAACGTTCAAGATGCCCAATGGTAATGCTGCAAGTTTGGCTGCTAATATGAATGATGAAATATGGCATAAAAGGTATGGATATTTAAATTATAATTCTTTAACAAATTTAAAACATTGCAATATTGTTGGTGGCTTATATTTTCAAATTGATAAAGTGTGAAGTATGTGTAGAGGCAAAACAAAAATGTTTTTGTTAAGTCTAATAGAGTCTTAGAAATGGTGCATACAGATGTATGTGGATTCATAACACCTGTTTCACATAATGGTAATAAATATTTTGTTACATATGTAGATGATTATTCTAGATTTGTAATGGTTTATGCTGTAAAGTCTAAATATGAAGTTTTTGAAACGTTTAAGAATTATGAAGCTAGAGAAATCGCACTGTTTTGTGGAAGAAAAATTTCAAAAATAAAATGTGACAATGATGGTGAATATAGTTCACATCAATTTAAAAATTTTTGTAAAGAACGGGGAATCAAACACTAATGAATACAGCAAGATCAATAATTAAACAGGCCAATATGGATAAAAGCTTCTGGGAGGAAGCAGTACTTACGCGCATACTTAAACAACCGAGTAACATCACCTTCAAGTAAAAATAAAACGCCATATGAGTTGTGGTTAGAACGAAAACCAAATGTTTCTAATTTAAGAATTTTTGGTTGCATCGCTTATGCAAGAATTCCAGATTCGCTTAGAACTAAATTGGACGATAAAGGATTTAAATGTAGATTCGTGGGGTATGCTGAAAATGGGTATAGATTATGGAATGAAAAAGATCAGAAAATAATTCATAGCAGAAATGTGGTCTTTGATGAAAAAAGGTTTGATATGATTCAAGAAAATGAAAGACAAGTGATTATTCCTGAAAATGAAGTCATAAATGCAGAAATGAATATAAGAAATGAAGAAGTAATTACAGAAAGCGTTTTGAAGAAAATAAAGAAGAAAATGCAAACAAGGTGAATGCAGAAAGAAAATCTAACAGGAATAGAAAACACCTTCTTACCTTGAGGAATATGAGTTAGGCTTATCGTATTATGGTTGTATGGCATTATTGAGCGATTATTCTGATGTACCTGAAACATATGAAGATGCAAAGAGAAGTTGTAGCTGGCCGTGCTGGAAAGAAGCTATTGATAATGATTTACATGCATTATTACAAAACGAAACTTGGGTGTTGGTTGATAAACCTGAAAAAGAAAAAATAATTAGCAACAGATGGGTTTTCAGAATAAAGGAAAACGAAGAAGGGAATTTGAACTATAAAGCAAGGTTGGTTGCCAGAGGTTTTGAGCAAAATATTCAAGAAAATTCCTACATTCATGCTCCTGTAGCAAGACTTTCGACATTACGAATATTGTTGGCTGCTTGTAACTACTACAGTATGTATTTAGACCAGTTCGACGTAAAAAATGCCTTTTTAAATGGAAAATTGAAAGAAAAAGTGTATATGAAGATTCCAGAGGATTAGAGGTAGTATATAAAAATGAAGTGTGCTTGTTAAATAAAGCTATTTATGGGTTAAGAGAATCTCCAAAAGTATGAATGAGACATTCAACAATTTCATGCAAACTTTAAATTTTAGTCGTTCAAAATCTGACTATTGTTTATTTCTTTTCTAAAACAAAACATATGCTGTTATTTACTTTTGTATGTTGACGATATACTTATTGCAAGTAATAATAATGATTTTAAAAATTATGTTGAATTAAAATTAAGTGAAAGCTTTAGAGTAAAAAGCTAGATAAAGTATCTAATTTTCTAGGTATAAAATTAGTAGAGACATTACAAATAAAATGATAACAATTGATCAAGTCTCTGCAATTAGTAGTTTACTTAAAAAGTATAATTTAGAAAACTGTAAGGCATGTAAAACTCCTATTGAAAAGAATTTGGATCTTGAAAGAAATGTAAATACAGTATGTAAAAGCAATTTGCTCTATAAAGAACTTCTAGGATGTTTAATGTATATAATGTTAGGAACCAGACCAGACATATGTTTTGTGTTAGTTATTTTGGTAGGTTTCAAGACTGTTCATCTGACGAACATTTTAATCACTTATTAAGAGTGTTAAAATATTTAAAAAGCACAATTAATTTAAAATTAACCTTCACAGCATTAGGTAAAAATCTATGGGTTACTGTGATGCAGATTGGGCAAATAATTCAAATGACAGAAAGTCGGTCAGTGGATATTGTTGTAAAATGTTTGGGGATTTAATATCATGGAGTTCCAAAAGACAATCACTAGTAGCTTTGTCTTCGACAGAAGCTGAATTTATCTCAGTATGTGCACTAAGTTGTGAAATTTTACAAATTAAAAATGTTTTAGATGAATTGCCTATCACTTTATTTGAAGATAATCAAAGTACAATCAAACTATTACAGAATTTTTAAAACAATAAACGTTACAAACATATAGATGTAAAGTTTCATTTCATAGTAGATCTGATAAGTAAAAACATTATTAAGGTTGAATATGTAAATACAAATGATCAATTGGCTGATGTTTTTACAAGGCTTTAGGATGTGAAAAATTTGTCAGTTTTGTTAAGATGTTAAATTTAATGTAAAATGAACAGGTTTGAAGGGGGGTGTTAGGAACTTGATCATGTAATAAGTTGTCAAACCTGCTCATAAAATAATAAGAGAGGTTGGTAAAAATGAGACGCTAGTGATGGTGTGTTAAGTTCATGTTTTATTGTACACATGTTAATAATTATACTAAATAAATTGGTACGTTTACTTTCTAGTTTACTGTGTTATTGCTAAACGTTATTACACAATCCTTCCTATACCTAACAATATTAACTTCCCCAACCCCTTAGTTTAAAATAGGGAACGTGTCGGTGTGGCACATCATTAGGAAGGCATTTAAATTGAATATTCAGGCATAGGATCATATATGATTTTTTCGATATTTACGGCGTCATCGCAAAAAGTCTTAATTAATTTAAAGTGCTGCACCTCTTAAAAACGAAACGCAACGCCTATGTTTTGATAATGTGTCAATTTTATCTGTCACATCCAAAGTAAATTAAAACGAATTTTGTAAAAATTAGTAATTTGATACTAAGACAGTTCTTTCACATTGCTGTTAGTAAATCAATTTAGGTATGTTTTGAATACTTTCAAAATGGTATATTCAATTACAAAACGAGTTGAAATTATTTCCATATTTTTGAAAACGGAAGTGTGCGTCAAACAGGGCCAGTGCTAATAAAACAAAGAACTATGAAAATCGTGTTAGGACTTAAGCGGCAGAAGTAGCTATTTGATGTCATATTAATTTAGATCCTACAACAAGTACAAGAAAATTGGCCGAAGATTCTGGTTTTACGCGCATTACGTTTCGTAGAGTTTTGAAACTTCATAAATTTCATCCCTACAAGATAAATTTGGCACAGGAAATAAATGAAGATGGCAGGCGGATACAGTTTTGTGAGATTATGACTAATAAAACAAATACTAATGCAAACTTTTTAATCAATATTTGTTTTTCGGATAAATGTTCCTTTTTTCTAAATGGTACCGTAAATCGACACAGCTGCCGTTACTGGGCTGACGAAAATCTTAGAATATTCCGCGGAACACATACCCAGCATCCTTTTAAATTTATAGGGATCGTATTGTTGGACCATTCTTTTTTAATTATTACAGGACACTATTGATTCCGCTCTCACAGATATAATCGAAAATGATAATAGATATTCCGAAGATGGTCTGTTTTTCCAACACGGCGGTGCACCTCTACATTCTAGTAGAGCTGTCAGGCAATATCTTAATGAACGATTTCCTAGGCAATGGATTGGAATAAGAGGCTTCATTGAATGGCCTGCAAGATTCCTCGATTTAAAGCCCCTGGATTTCTTTTTGTGGGGTTATTTAAAGAGCAAAATTTATACGACCGAACCCGCCTTGTTGGGAGAACTAAGACGACGAATAGTACATGAATGCAGTCTAATAACCCCTGAAATGCTTCAAAACGTTCGACGTAATTTCGAACAGCGACTCTACAATTGTAGATCGATGGACACCATTTTGAACATCTAATTAATTATTAATTTGAGTAAATTGTTTTGTGTATCATAACTTATAATTTAGTTACTTTAATTACATTACATTTTTGCGTTGCGTTTCATTTTTGCGTTGCGTTTCATTTTTAAATGGTGTTGTACTTTAAATTAATTAAGACTTTTTTGTAAAGACGGTGTAAATATAGAAAAAAAATCATGGATGATCCTATGCCTGAATATTCAATCTGAACGCCTTTCTAATGATGTGCCACACATGGTACACTCCCTATTTTAAATTAAGGGGTTGGGGAAGTAGAAGGTAGGGGATTGACAAACGACAGATATCTGTATCGTAAAAATGTGTCCCCCTTGGAACAAAAATGTGTCCCCCTTGGAACAAATTTCGACGTGTTTCAGCATTTCCTTAAAGTCTAATGAATATTGCAAAAAATCGGGGTAGACTGTTTTCTGTGGCCCACTCTGTATAGTAGATATGGCAATAATGCTTAGCATTTTTGGTAGGAAGTATGAATGTAAAAGGTCATAATTTAATTTAATAACCCGATTTATTATAAGTTAGTAAAAAGAAACAAAACAAAATATTTACATATCACTTTCTTCTTCCTCTTCATCTTCGGGCACTTGTCCTGTTGATACAATTAAATCTTCCCAAAATTTAATTCTATTTTTGGGGATTATACCCCTAAGTTTAGACAAAATCGAATGTTTGCGATATGCAGGTATGCCTCTATTCATTTTTCCAGGTGAAGGAGTAGGAAAACCATATCTTACACTTTGGCATTAAGAAAATTTAGTTTTATGGGACCACCAGAGAAGCTTGTTTTGTAGATCATATTAAAGTTTCCTTTTACAAATTCAAGATGTACCATTTGATTAAGATCAAATCTAGGGCTGAGATGTGAAGTCCCCCAAATTGCAAAAATCGTTAATTTTCATATTAACAACAATTACTCTGCCACTATTTGATTGTTGAACGCAATCCTCAAAATCAGAAAAATCAAATACTTTTCGATCTCCCCTCAGCGACATCTCAACTTGATGAAATGAGACCGCCAACATGAAGGTGTGGCCAGGTTTAAAAAACTTAATCTCGAGCTTATCAACATTAAATAAATCTGAATTTACAATGTAAATAAAAGATGCCAGGTGACGAACAATTGACCCGCCACAAAACAACGTGTTGGTCGCCCCTGTGTCGTAAAAATAATGAAATGTCAGATAGATTATCTGTTTATTTGTTTCGTCCTCACAGGAACAAGTGATCGTCGTAAGCTATGATTCTGCCTGTAAAGGTGACTTCTTTCAGTGACTCGTATCTCGGGAGCATGATTAACCTATAATTTAAATAAATAGAAGAACGTATTTGATACGTTATTAACCATTAAAATAAGCACCTTCTGCAAATCTGCAAAATATACAGGGTGAGTCGGGAGGAACGGGCCAAAGTCAGCGTAATCAAAAATAACCAAAATTTAATACATTAACGTTTCGGTAATCATAGCGTTCTTATAATAAATATTCTGAACAGTTTCTGCTTCGTCTACGAAGGGCTCCTGTTACTCTCTTGATTGAGTCATGTATTTGATTAAGATCGGCTGCAGCATTTCTAATAAGTTGAATTAATGCAATCCGAGTATACATTTTGACTTTGTACGCTTCATCTTTGAACCAGATCCATAAATAATAATTTAGTGCTGTAAGGTCTGCAGGTCTTGGAGGCCAACTAATGGGACCTGTATATGAAAATATTCAATGATGAATAAAACTCGGATGGTTCATATGATTTCGTTTAAGTAATTGTGACATAACATGAAATTTCTTATTACTTATTATTTTTCAACTTCAAAAATTAAACGTTCCCTTGTTTTAGGAATATGTGATCTAATACTAAATACACAATTTCATACGGTCCATATAGCAACGCAACTAATTCTAAACATACTCCCCGACTTGAAAGTAAAACTTTCAACATATTGTCACTACACACATTCACAATGAGCCCATAACTGATAGTGGTGATAATTTTGACGTTGGTCTTTTGATATTTCCATTTGTAGTCTTTAATACCACTACTCTAACAAGATTGTCTGGCCGATGTATTAATTGAATAATCCTACCCAGCTTCCAAAATGCAGGTGGACGCTTATCGTCCTTTACCAAAACTAACGAATCGACTTGTAGCAATTGCTGACAATTTTTGCTCCATTTCTGTCGTACTTGCAACTGATTTAAATAGTCTTTGGCCCACCGTTTCCAATACTGTTGAGATAGGCTTTGTATGTATTGAAATCTATTAAGCTTATTTGAAGCTATTTCTGAGACATCAGGATCGGGTACAGTGGTCATTGTTCGTCCAATGAGGAAATGTGCTGGAGTTAGCGCTTGCAAATCGTTAGGATCAGAACTGAGAGGGGATAGAGGCCTGGAGTTTAATACCGCTTCAATTTGAACAACTATTGTATTGAATTCTTCATAAGTTAAAGAGGTATTGTTCAATATTCTCTTCAAGTGAAATTTTGCTGATTTGACGCCTGCTTCCCATAATCCTCCAAAATTAGGGGAATATGGTGGGATAAATTTCCAATTTATTTCTAAATTGTTTGCAATTTCTTCGATTTCCGTTTGATTGAATTTTAAAAATGAACCAAGTTCGTGCAGTTCCGAATTGACCGCAATAAATATTTTGCCATTATCAGACATAATGTGTTTAGGAAGACCTCTGCGCGCGACAAATCTTCGCAAGCAAGCAATGACTGAATCGCAAGTTAAATTAGATCAAATTTCTAAATGTATGGCCTTTACCGCTAAACAAACGAAAATACACATATAGCATTTTATTTTTAATGTACTGCGACCACGTCGCTCATTAATAAAGAATGGACCTGCAAAATCTAACCCTGTTGCAAAAAATGGGTAAGCAGCTGTTACACGTAACTCTGGCAAAATGCCCCTTCTAGGGTTTTGAAATGACCCGAAATAACGGTGACATTTGACGCAAGATCTCATGACCCTTTTTGCTAAATTTCTCCCCGACGTGACCCAATACGTCTCTCTTGTTGAGAAAAGAAGTTGTTGTGGGCCTGCATGTAAAAGGCGAACATGTTCCCTTTCGAAAATGAGGAAAATTTGTGTTTGTGGGAATGTAAGATTGGATGTCGTTTGTCCATATGAAATGAAGATAGCTATAGACGACCACCAACGCGCATAATGCCTTCTTCATCGAGAAATGCTGTCAAAGGCAGTAATTTGCTCTTTGGTGGAAGTAAATGATTGAGTTTTAACGAATTAATTTCGTCACTAAATGAGTCAGATTGCACTATCACAATGAGCGCTTTTAAAACTCCTTTGAGTTCATCATAAGTTAAAGTGCCAGTGGCACGTTCACTTCGCGATTTTTGAGAATTATTTGTAAATCTGAAAATGTATGCTGTGACACGAAGTAAATTATTATATTTAGAAAAGAGCGAAAATATTGAACAACTTGGTGTTGCATTTGTGCTCATACTAACAATGATTTTGTCACGCATTTCTGATGTTTCCATTTTTGGATCAATTCTAGAATATGGTGTTATAGGGAAATTTGAGTTATTCTTAAGCCATGCTGGATTTAACAACATGCCACGCGAGATCAAATCTGCTGGATTATCTTTGGTATTCTCGTAATACCGTTGCTCACTAGATGTTAGTTCATGAATTTTATGGATTCGATTTGCCACAAACGGTTTGAAGCAACGAGGATCCTTTGCGATCCAGTGCAGAACCACTCGAGAATCGCTCCAGTAATGTACTGATGAAAATTGCAACGTCATTGAACTAAAGACCCTTGACATAAGTTGGGTTAATAGGAGAGCTGCATTCAACTCCAACCTCGGGATCGTACATGGTTTGAGAGGGGCTACTCTTGATTTTGCACACAAAAGTGAAGAATTGCATAACTCCAATTTATCGAAACATCTGATGTATTTGCAAGCACCGTATCCCTTTTGCGATGAATCGCAGAATCCACGCAGTTCTATGCGAGCTGGGTTTGAACAAATGACGTGACGCTGAACACGTAAATTGTTCAATAATTGAAAATCCTTTGAAATGGACTTCCATTTATTGAACAAGTTCTCGGGAATAATGTCATCCCAATAAACATTGCAAGACCACAAGTCTTGAAGTAGGAATTTTGCACATATTGTTACAGGTGTTAACAGACCCAATGGGTCATATTGCTTTGCTATACTAGATAAGATTGCACGTTTGGTAAAGTTTGATTGCATGTTACTTTCATTGGTTTGAAAGAACAATTTGTCTTCTTTTACGGACCACAAGACTCCTAAAGTTTTTGATGACTCATGTGACCCTAACGCGAACGTATTGTTGTCAAGAATGTTAGCTGATACAGTATTAGATATTGCTTTGTTGTTTGAAGTGAATTTTCTTAGAACAAAGCTTGCACTTTGAAGAATCTTATTGATGTCGTACCCTAATTGAACAAGAGTATCTGCGTCGTCACAACCTGTGGGCAAGTCATCGACGTAGAAGTCATGTAATATTACTTGACTAGCTTCGGGATACTGAGTTTGATATTGTAATGCTATTTTATGTAGACACCGAATTGCTAAATATGTTGCAGAGGTAGTACCATAAATAACCGTATTCAACTGATATGTTTTGAGAGGTTCATTTGGACTGTTGCGCCATAATATTTTTGTTTTATGTCCGCGGTCAACACGAACGTGTGTTGTCTAAATCGTAACAATATTGAAAATAGATCGTCTTGGATGGTGAGACCAATATGTTGGCAATCATTCAATGATATGCCTGCTTCAGATTTTTGTGAACCATCAAAGACTACCCTTAATTTGGTAGTACTACTATCCTTCCGGAGTACTCCATGATGGGGTAACGTGAAATATAAACCTGAATGTGATTCATTTTCGATTAATGTCAAATGACCTTGACTTAAATAATCTGCCATGAATTCTTTGTACATTGATGCAAATTGACGATTATGATGAAACCGTCTTTCCAAGCTTTGAAATCTACTAAATGCTTGTTCCCTCGTGGACGTAAGTATATGTATATTATCGTTGAAGGGAAATTTGACAATGAATTTGCCCGATTGGTCGCGTGTGAAATTAATCTTGAAGTGGTTTTCACAAAATGAATGTTGATCAGATGTTTGAGGTTGTGAAGAATTTTCCTCCAACATTTGTGTATTGATTGGAATTGAACCTGAAATGATCCAACCTAATTTTGTATTTTTCGCAATTGGTTTATCCTTTCTCAAATTAATATGACCGTCGATCAAAAGATTCCAAAACAATCGTGCTCCGATCAGTAAATCAACCTGTGCGGGGTGATTAAATTGTGGATCGGCTAACTTTCAATTGTGCGGTATGTTGAGCAATTGTGTATCAAAGCTCTAAGTAGGGAGTCAATCAGCTATTGAGTTGATGACCAAACAATGAATGTTTGAATGAAAGCTTGTGCATCGAGATTTAATTTCTGTTGAACATTCCTTAGAGATTGTTGAATGTGCAGAATTGATGCCTCTCAATGACAAAATTTTGTCTGTTAAATGAAGATTTAATCTTTTTACTAATGAAGTTGTAATAAAATTGGACTGTGAACCTGCGTCCAATAATACTCTTACATGATGCCAGCTACCGTCTGACCCCTTTATTGCAACAGAGGCTGTTGATAGCAGGATTTGGGAGTGTGACTTGTTTGTCACATGATTTGAAATTGTTACATTTTGAATTTCTTCAGAAATTGAACTGTTTGATGAGCTGTTTGAAGCTTGTGGAAAATGCAGAATTGAATTAAGATTAGAGAAATTTGCAAGTGCCACTTTTGCAATCTTTTGCTGCATGATTTGTCTTTAAACAATTTAAACATAATTTATTTTCTTTTGCCCATTGCAACCGTTTTTGTGGTTTGAGTTCAAGAAAATTTGGACATTTAAATATTCCGTGGTTTGATTTACAATAGTAGCAAGTGTAATTCGTCGTTAACCCAATGAATTGCTTAGACTTGTTGGAAAACTTGAATGCATTTTTATGTGTTTCTACCTCAAGTGATTCCAACAAATTTACCTTTGATTGTAAAAATTCAATTAAGTTTTCTACATCATTTTGTTTTGTATTTAGTCTACGCATCTCCCATTGCTTTAAATGTAATTTGTTCAATTTATCTGTTATAGCAATTAACAAAATAGTATTCCAATCTTTTACGGGTTGGTTTAAAGAATTTAATGCCCTAATGTCCTTTAATATTGAATCTACAAATTGTCTAATATCTTTACTATTATCGTTTGTTAAATTATGCAAGTTTAATAGTCCCTTTATATGAAATCTAATTAACACTTCAGAATTGTTATAACGATTACATAACGGTTCCCATGCTGTCAGAAAATTCTCATTTGTCATTTCTAATGCATGTATGTTTTCTAAAGCGAATAATTCTAAGCACGATTTTAAATAATACAACTTCTGAACTGCTGTAAGTGTGCCATTTTCGTAAATTAGCGGATAGAATGTATTTAAACTTGATTAAAATAATAAAATGGAAAACGAAATTTAAAATTTATAGCATGATGAATTCTTTGAAAATGGTATAAGTAAATACCGAAACGTTAAAATGATTTTAAATTTCGTTTTCCATTTCATTATTTTAATAGAATGTATCTCTAAAATCAAGCCAAGATTCTAGATCACCTTTGAATTTTGGTAATGAAATTGTTGGTAAGCGTACATTTAAATTAAAATGCGATTGATCATTTACCTGCTGCGATACCGCGGTTGTGTGCATTTGAACTGGTCGAATATCTTCATTCAGTCCCGTGCCCAATTGCTGTTGCGTTGCCGAATTTGAAGAAATTTGTGAATTTGTATTGCGTTCAATGAAATATTCCGAGAGTGCGAGTGCTTCGAAATAACTCCCTTTCAGCATATTGTTCTGCTAAATTCTCATCATTGCTAATTAATTCTATTTGCTTTTGAACTTCCTCAAATTCTGCGTATATATCCAAAATAATACCATGTCTGTGCTTCATTTCGATAAACTGCTGTTGTGACAATTCAACTTCTTCATGAAATTGGCTTAAAAATGGTTTAAAAAATGTAACTTTATGTTTAATGTTACCACTTTTTCGTTTTAGAACTGTAATGTCGTAATCGGTTGCCATTTCCTTGTGAAAATACGATTGCGTTGAGTTAATAAGCGTCTCCTGCGTACAATCGATGTTGTAATAATTACTTCTTCATGCGGCGTCGAAGGACCAATAATATGTATATGAAAATATTCAATGATGAATAAAACTCGGATGGTTCATATGATTTCGTTTAGGTAATTGTGACATAACATGAACTTTCTTATTACTTATTATTTTTCAACTTCAAAAATTAAACGTTCCCTTGTTTTAGCAATATGTGATCTAATACTAAATACACAATTTCATACCACATAGCAACGCAACTAATTCTAAACAGGACCAATCCAACGCACTGGAAATCCTTTCATCTAAATGTTGCTTAACCGGACGAGCGAAATGTGCAGGAGTTCCATGGTGCTGGTAGTACATTTGCATTCTGATGTTTACAAGAACATCCTGTAGTAGTTCGTCCAATTGATTTTGTATAAAATTTAAGTAATTGTCTCCTGTGAGTCGGTTCTCCAAATTGAAATAGCCAATTAAATAACCATTGACGATACCACACCACATACTTACCGAAAATTTATGTTGAAAATTACTTTCGACTGTTACGTGGGGATCTTAATCATACATGACAGTTGTGAGCATGATTAATGATGTTACGAGTGAATGTTGCTTCATCTGTTGTATGCGCGATACAACACGACGATTATTATATATTTAGGATAATTTTCCGGCTGTAAGTGCTGTACTCTCTGTACATGGTATGGATGTAAGTCTTGCTCGTGGAGTGTATTTACCACTCTTGTTTGTGGAATGCCCAATTGAATACTAATTCTTCGTGAGCCAGTCCCATCTTCCGTTACTAAATCTAGAATATTTTCTACCTCTTCTAGCTCGTTCAGATGTTATGTTAACACTGGGAAACATTCGGGTCTCGCAAATTTTGTTGAAAACTCTGATAAATAAATACATTTTTATTAAGCCCTAAGCCAACACCATATTTGCATATTCTAAATTTGAACAAGTGTGTGGCACTTTGGAACACTTTAATCGTACAACCTGTGGTACAACCTTGAAAATAAACGTTAAATCACTGCCACAATACACTTACGCATTACCAGAACAACAAAGTTATCAAATGTTTTTGAGCCTCGAACATACTAGATAAACATTTGTAATTACAGGCACCCTTCGTAGACGAACCAGAAAATGTTCAGAGGTGAATGGCGGTATTTTGAACATTTATTGTAAGAGCGCCATGATTAGCAAAACGTTAATGTATGAGATTTTGTTTATTTTTAATTACTTGAAAACAAATAAAAATCGGAGATTTGAGTTTTTTTTACATTATTTTCACGTGGGCGCTTTCCTCCCGACTCACCCTGTATCATTGCACTGCTTTGGGTCGCTTTTATTCTTTACATAGAATTGACCAGCCTAATGAGCTTTCTTTTTATAGATCACACAGTATTCTTCATGCAGCGGATATTTCTCGCAAATAAAACATTCTTCATGGCCTAACTCAGCGAAAGATATGTTCATTTCTTGCACTGTTTTTCTATACAATTCGTAAGAACGTCTAAAATCTGTGATTTGTGTTATGAAATCTTTGTGCATCATTTGTTATAACAAAACTATTCTCGGATTCACTAGAAGGCTTCTCACCTGAACTAGAAACTCGGAAGTCTGGATCTTCATTACTATTTCTTCTTGAACCACGAGGTACAACTATAGCTGTTCGAAGTAAGGATACTTTTTCTGTCTGTAGCTTAATTAGTGCTAGTGACTGAAAATGGTTTGATCTAGCACTTGGCCGACTCATTTTGGTTACAAACAGGAGATGACTCCTACAAGATTTCTTATTATTAAAAATTAAGAAAGGAAATTATTCTAATGTAATTATTATATAAAAACAAACAATAATACGACAAAGCCGGAAAAGATACAAAGTATACCTAAAGTTCAACTTCAGCCTCAAACGCAAATTTAAATATTGTCGACCTAAATTTTAATAGCCAGATATTTTTAACTAAATAATATTTAAGTATTTACATTACGAACAGTATGTATATTTACAATTATAATTTTATTTATTCAATAATATTAAATTGTTCACTAACCAAATACAAGGCACTGTAGTTCTTGGGATTGACCAATTACGACGACATGTGATACACTGTTCAGAAGATAATAAACCACAGATATTTTGAAACGTATTTTAACATTTAAGGAAACTTCATTTTTTAATGATACTTCATCGAAAATTAAATGTGATTCATTGCTTGTTTAGTCACTTAGGTTATTTGTTGTGTAAAATCTCAGAAAAGGTATAGTAATCGTTCAATGATTCCATTCTCATATTGGATGTGGTTTGATCTAGCATAAAATGAACCTATAGTCTCTCATCAAATTATAAATATATTCAATAAAATGTTAATGCTGACATAGGTTTCGGTCATAATACGAAAAGAGGACCATTATCAAAGAAAAATTCTACAAAAAACAACAATTTTACACAACATGGTAATTACTTACTAAAATACTTTTGTAAAGGTTAAAACTCTTCTTAAATTCTTTTTAAAAAAAACAAGAAAACGTGGTATTGGAGGTTAAACTTAATAATTAGGTTTGAGCAACGTCAAGATAGTACAGCGTTCGCTAAAATTCGGAGGCAATCGGTTACCACCTCGTTCAACACTGTTACTCCCATGTCCTTTATATGTTTAATACGTTTATGTATTTCTAGGTTTTCGTAATTAGGTAATTAAGTTTCTGTATCTGTCTGAGCTGTATAGAATGTCTGTGCCAGTATTGGGGTTAAAATTATGTTTTGACTCTAAAATGTGTGTAGCAAAGTTAGATTTATTGTTAAGTACATTCTTAGTTTTTATAGCTCTTAAGTTTTCACTTACCCTCACCCACACATTACGGTTAGTCATGCCTATGTATATAGCATTACAATCCTGGCATTTCTATCTATAAACCCCTGATTTATCTATTTTATTTATGGTGTCTTTATTGTTGCCGATAGCATTGGTAAGGTTGTTAATTACTTTATGAGCAATGTTGTATTTGAAGGTTTTAAATACTGTGTGGATTGAATCAGAAATATTGTTGAGGTATGGTATAGACTATAGACTATAGAGCCTAAATATATGACATCTTCTGCTTCTGTGAGTATTAAACCGACATTACTCAATACTGATAATTTATTCTGTTTTTTCTTCATAGACATTAGTCTCGGCAACTTTTTTAATAGTATCTAGTTCTTTCTCAAACTTGTCATAATGGCACAGGTATGGTTAATAATTTATTAATCATTGAATTTAGGGTTGCTAATTTGTGTTGGTAAGGGTATTACTATCAAAAGGTAATATATTATTTGTGTGAGTTAGCTTCCGATAGATCTCGAAACTAAATCTATTGTCTATTATATGTAACTTTATGTATAAAAATGGTAAGGCACTATTTACAGCATATTCTACAGTGAACTTTATGCTACGGTGCCAATGATTTATTTGTGAATGAAATGATTGTAACTCTTCCTGTAAAAAGGACTATGATATCATCCACATATTTGTACCAAAACTTTACATATTTTTTGGAACAGACCTTTCAAATAGATGGTTTCAAAGTGATTAAGCAAGATTTCACTCAACAAGGGGGATAAACAATCCCCCATGTTTAAACATGAGTTGTGTTTGTAAATTTTGTTGTTGAATTGAAAGAAGTTTTGGTTAATACAGATGTTAAATAATCTGTTGAAATCCTCGGCTTCATTATCATTAAGTTCACTGTAACACTGTTGCACAAGCATTTGTTTCAGATAGTGAGACGTATATCCATCATCTCCATTAAGAATTTGAGACATACGATCTTCAAGTTCTGAAAATGTGTATTAACATTCTTCGCCACTTTCGATCTCAATACAAAGCTGCTGAAATGCTTTTTCTTTCAAAATTTAATGGAGTATCAGTACTTGGCCCACTAAATTCGCTTGTAACAGCCTTTGTGGTAACTAAATCAATAATACCTTAGATTCTCTTCCCCAGGCATCGTTACGTTTTCCAGCAATACATTTTAAGTTATCCATAAAATCCAATGTAGTTATTTCACAAATTGTACGTCTGTATTTCTGAGGAAGTTTTTTTTTGTATTTGTCTATCTCCTTCATCCCCGCAAATGATTCACGATTTTTTAAAGTCAAAAACAGATACACTTGACCGCGTTGGTACAGTACTTAACTCTGGAACAACATGACTGGGTTTTGTGCTTGATTTTATATACGTAGGGCGAGTGTAGCTTTTTTTAAAATGTTAGTGTACACGAAGAGAACGGGTTTGTTTTAACGCCTCTTCAAGGCTGTCTCCACGGGCTATACTAGCCTTTGTTAGTGTATCAATACCTTGATTCACTGTTACTACTTTTTCACTATCAAGCGAAAGTTTACACAATAAACAGTCATCTATTGTTACGCAGCGCAAGCAAGCAAACGAAATACTGTATCAGTATTAACTCACGCGGCCGGTGTATGCAGGTTATATGTGCGGAGAGGGTTGGGGGCGTTGTTATACGGTCATACGTTATCAATCCAAACAACGCCTACGGCCGACTGAAAGTTCGCGCTCGCAGAAAGCCACCATAAACAGGGCGCACGCAGATTAGGCAGGAGAGGGATCGGAGAGGCTATATCTAGAGACGCAAGCGGGGAGGTGAGGGAATTCTAGTACGTTGTTAAAGACACTATACAGAACACGTATGCAAATTTTTAGCTTGTTATGAAGGATTTGGTCTCTAAACATCTAAAAGTACTGGGCTCTAGGACTCTGGCTTGTAAAATGAGTGTATGGTTCTGATACCGAATATTTCACAAGGTGTTGTAAATAGGTTTAGAATACAGATACGCCATTTGATCTCAAGAATAATGGTTGTATATCTAAAAATCTTATAACCTGATTTTCGATAAAGTTTCAGATACGCCCTTGAGCTTAAACAGGGCAGTATACATGTCCACTTTGTTATCAAAATAAAGAAAAAAGTACAAACTTTATAAAGCAATGCATGTTGTATACAAATTTCTTCTTATTATTATTACCGTGACATACCTATTATTCTCTGAATGCACATAAGTTTAATTAGTATTTTAATTAATTGTTTCAAGCCCACACTATTGCATAGAGTAAATAAAGCAATTCTAAAGAAAATATGTTCGCATAGGTATACGTAACGAGAACCTTTTAATTTTAATTATTCAGTTGTTTAGGTAATACTGACACTATCTACTTAAATGAGTCTGTTTACCTTTCGTTAAACCCTATCTGAAAAATTTAAGCTATAAAAGCCGCAACATACTGTTGCTGAATGTAATGAACTGAATAATAAAAGTTTAAAAGCAATGTGAGAATTTAAAAAAGAATATTACTTTAATAATATCGTAGATTACCAATAGTATTAACCTATATTTTATTTAAGATAATCTTCATATTTCATCTGAAATTCGAAATAATAGCTTTTCGTTTTATCACATAAATGATTATATTCGTGCTATCGTGTTAAGTGAAGTAAACAAATTTTAATTGAAAAAATCATGAGAAAATAGGATTACAAATGGATAATTTTCAATAAAAAATTGAATCGACTAAAAAAACTGAACATTTTACAAAAAAAGTCTTACTTCGCTCACGAACTTAATTTTCTTTAGTAGAAGGCGAGCTTAATCTAGTAGGTTCTAAAATTTAATCAGTATAAAACGACAATTTCCTATTTTCTCATAGCTTAAAAACAACTTTTAGTAAAAGGTGCTTGTTGAATGTTTGATCATGTTGTCGATGTTGTTTCCAACATTGCTCAAACCCCTTACATTTTTTGTTTGCAACGTAATATGATAAGTGCAGAAACTTTTAGAATTAATGAGAAATTAATGTGCTCTGTTCAAAATTTAATTTCAGGAGCATATGGAACTGCGCTGGCGCCGTCTGGTTTCCTCTTATTTGGTGTATTCTGTTCAAAGGGAATTCTACTTTTGAAGGGTGAGTAAATGATATGTAGTGGTTTGTTTACTCGCTTTTATCTTTTTTTTACCTTTGAAGTAATGTGTTTCCTTAATGCTTTCAGGGTGATCATCTAACACTGCAATGTACAACGCCAAAAAAAAAAACAAAAACTAATTGTGTAAAATATTTTCTATATGTGTAAAGAAATACGTTTAAATTCTATTAAATAAAATTGTGTACATTTGTTTATTTATTAAGCTTAGTGCAAACGATTTCAGGTTATTATAAGGAAGAGATATGTAAAATTTAATGTATTAATCTTTGGTTAGTTCATATAAAGTTCAGATTAACTTTAGAATCTAGCTCTGATAATTTAGCTGTTTTTCATTAGCTGTGCCGTTTAATTTCCGAGAACGCTTAAGTTAACGTACGTAACATAGCGTACGATTAGTCTATTTCAGATACTAACTAAACTTTGCATATTATGGACTAGTTAATTTATACCATGCCGTAATTTCGTAAAGGTTTCAGGAAAATTTGCAAATTCTCCGGCAGTTACGTTATATGAAATCAAACGTCAAAACTCCCGCATTTTCCAAGATTCCTTTCAAACGCTTTCTCGAGTTCTAGAAGCATCAACTGGAAATAATTTAGATTAATGAAAACGCTTTGTTCTAATGTCGCCCTTATCTGTTGTTTATGTAGTTCTGTATTTATCGTGCAATTTTCTTAAGAGATCATTTTTACAGATTTCAGAAATTCATCGAAGCTTCTACGTACTCACCTCAAATATTAATAAACCCATTTCAGTCTGAGAACTTTTAAAAGGTGTTATGTGTAAAAGCAAAGTTTAGAGCAAAATAATTGAAAATTTGTGTTTCATCCGGCTTCTTTACTGAATTTACTAAAATCGTGATAAAACTTCTCGTATGTCAGAACTACTCCTACAGCAGCTAGGGTGAAGGTTAATGATACAATATTATCGTTTTATGGTTTTAATATTTAAATCGCTTCATACCTAACACTTAGAAGTTTAAACTCTGACAGTGCAATGTTCAAAACATTAAACATTAAAATAAGCACCACAATAAATTGCAAGTAGTTTCTTTACTGAATGTTTTCATATAAAAAAAGTCGTTTAGTAAAACATACATTTCTAGTGACTGGGCTGTAAACAAATGGTTAAGCTGATTCACAACTAAAATAGGGTAAGTTATAACATAAATACTATACAGTGTATCCACATTTCGATGCTCACCATTGGTATCTGGGTTATTAGAAGAGACAGGGAGACGCTAAACGGGGAATGTTTTGCAGAATTCAGTGCTCACAACAAATCTCATTTCAAATTCACCATAACTTTTTTCAATTTTAAGATATTTTGAAAACACCAAAATTTGTCAATTTCACTTTTCCTCAATAACTCGATAACACCTAACGCGAATGCTATTAAGCCTTTACATAATTCAGACACTTTTTTAAAATACATTTCTCGGTGTAAACATAAACCCCCGGTTTTTAATTGTTTCCAGGTTATTAGCGCTATCTTTTGTTTTTCTTATGGTGGCCATATTGAATTTTTGGTTAGTTAGATAGTACTTAAAAAGAGATTTTCAACAATGTATAACATGCCTAGAAAGTCTTTACTTGTAGAGGAGATATTAACAAAAAATTAAATTATTAGGCTTTGAAATTAAACACCATTGAGAAATGAAAGCGAAAAAGATATGTGATAATGTAAAGTAACGAAAAGATAAGAAATGTCATCAAAGTAAAAAGTAAAGAAACACTACTAAAGTTCGGTCACATAAAAAAAAATGTTCAATATGACGACCATTCTGTTCCACACACTTTTGACACCTTATTCCAATAGAGTTCTCTACGAAGTGTGTTTTCGTTAAATGATCTTAGCACATCCAGCACTCTTTGTTCTAAAATTTCCCTAGTTTCTGGCGGTTCATAATTAAATACTTCATTTTTAATGATAGCCCATAAATAAAAGTCGAGGAGAGTAAGGTCGAAATCATTCTTTCATTAAAGTTTTCTCTCAAAGAGTATTGCACGCCACGAGTGTTATGGGCCGGACAACCATCCTGCTGAAACCAGATGTTTTGCATCTCGTCAGGGCTAATATTTGTCTCAAAGAAGGCACTATCTCGTTTGTTAGTAGCTTCAACTGTACCAGTTAAATTGTAACCAAATACGAAAGGACCTATTAAGTGGCTATCTAAAATAAAAACAACTCAAAAATCAAAATAAAAATATAAACAAAATTTCATACCAATTAAACCACACCAGGCATTAAAACCAAAGCGAACTTGAAATCTTCTTTACCAAATGTGGATTTTCAGTAGACCAATGATGATAGCTATGCCTATTGAACACTCTACAATTGGTAAATCGTGTCTTGTCTGTCCACAGTATGTTCCTAGTAACATTACCGTCATCTTCACATTTTTGTAGGTACCACCTGCTAAATTGTCCTCTTCGGTGATAGTCATTATCATAAACATTGTATAATTGTTGGTTTATAAGGGTGGTATTTGTTTTTCTTCAAGGTTCTCTGAATAGTAGATTTTCGAATAGCAGTTTCTCGAGCCACTCGGCGAACTGATGTGCTTGGATTATTCGTAACGTTTCGCAAAACATTATTTCGGCGTATATCAGCATCTTTAACTTCGTACAACGTGATCAATCTCAAGTGTACTTGATCACTCGTTAGTTAGCTCTTTTTTATTCTAAACCTCCAAAGTTTAGTAAATTCCTAAGTATCCTACTAAAAAGTGTCCTGTATGGTTGCTGTCTTTCCAAAAGCGCTTAGCGTAGCTCGTGCACGTATTTTCAGAGTTTCCATTTGCTTTGAAGTACACTTCCAACATATCAAATTTTTCTTCGTTTGAATATTTGTGTCATTATCAATACTTATTAATCTTAATACTCAATAATAATTACTTATCAATAACTACGAGTACCCAAGGTTTTTCTTAACTAATCTCTGTAGCACTAATTGTATTTTGACAGCTTATCATTTTATTTACTTCCATGGATTACTAATTTTATTAAGAAATTTTTGTTAATATGAAGCTAAACATCAGTATCTTTTCGTTTTATTTTTATTATTATTTATTTTACAGTATTGCTTAGAGTCTTCTTTCACTTTCATTTCTCATTGATGTTTAATTTATATTAGAGATTAATTTAATTTTTTTGTTAATATTTCACAAATAAATATTTTCCAGGTATGTTGTACAGTTCCTTTTAAGGACTATCTAACTAACCAAAAATCCAACATAGGCATCATAAGAAAAACAAAAGATAGCGCTAATAACTTGGAACCAATTAAAAATTGGGGGTTTCTGTTCAAAAATGTCTGAATAATGTAACGGTTTACATTGAGTTATTGAGAAAAATTGAAATTGACAAAATATCTTAAAATTGAAAAAAGTTAAGGTGAATTTGAAATAAGATTTGTTGTGGGCACTGAATTCTAAAAAACATTCCCCAATTAACCGTTGCCCTATCTCCTCTAATAACCGAGATACCAATGGTCAGCATTGGCATGTGGACACAATGTATATCTCAAAATGACACCAATTTGATAGTAGTAACATGTTCGATACTCCTTTTGCAGAATATACAGGCAGATTACTTCACGTATCTAACCAAAAACTACTTAAACAGGTTAGTCACTTATTTAACGCTAGAGTTATAGCTTTGATGGGAAACTAAAGGCACCAAATGGAAAACATGAATTTAGGGTGTTAGATACTGCTATTGAATATTGTTTCTATAACGAAGTACAGTTAGGGTGATGTTCCGTGCAGTTAGGGTACCTAAGACATTCATTGGACTAGTTTAGGGAAATACTGTAAGAAGTATCTAGCGTCAAACAATACACGACCTTCCAACCTACAAAATGGAAGTCAAAAAGAAATAAAATAACACAATTTCTCGGATGTTAATTATAGACTGGCAGATAATAACACTATTTTATAAACAAAGCAATGTTCTGGGCGTGAAAGATGTAAAATGAGATAATACATGCGACTTGCTTCGGTTATGCATTTGTATACGGTTCCACGACAACCCATCACACGACATTTCATCACGTGACAACTCATCACGGACATGTCATCCCGGCGACAGTTCATCACTGGAAAATTTCATCACTGCCACATTTCATCACATCCCAATTCATCACTCTGACAAATCAACACATACCACACAATTTCATCATTTACACAATTCCTATGGGATTGAGAATCGTGGCAAAACCTTTCTGAATCTCAATATTGATAAGATGCAAATATAAAGGAGTATTATTTAATAATAATATTTATTGATTTTTTTTATTAAATAATAATGAATAAAATGGATCACATCTCAATTCATCACGTACAGTTTCATCACTTATGTAAAGGTTATTCCAATCGGCCTAAATAATAAACTTTCACTTCTGTTAGTTGATCATTACGATTTCCCCACAATGAAATAAGTAATTAGGAAGATTATTTAAATCCGAATGGTTTGTAAATTAGCCATTAACATTTTCAGGAATTAATTAATGGATTCCTCAAATGTAGTTAGATAATTATGTGATAGGAATTTAGGGAAGATTCAAATTTCATGTAAATATAAGCCGAAATCTATAACTTCATTCTTATCTTAGCATAGGTATTTACTATCATTTTAAAAAGTTTTGCTTGAGTAAAATATCAAGATGGAGAATGAAACTTTTTCATTTGGACCAACATCTCGAGGAGGTCAGATACCAGTCCTACGCATATATCAAACACCGGTTGACATCTGATAATGTTACACACTGGCGCTGTAGTAAAGATCAAGCTGCAAAATGCAAGTCAGTTATCCATACAAGAGGGACTAGAATTGTACAACATCTTAACGATTACACACATGGTATTACGCCTTTTCAACCCTAGGTCAGTAAAGCTATTGCTGAAATGAAACAGTTGATGGTCCATCCTGGTATAACACCAAAGCGAGCTATGAGTGAAGTGACGGAGAATTTCTCAGATGGAGTTAAGGTATGCCTGCCAAAGAATCCGACCCTTACACGAGCTTTACAAAGAAATAGGAAAACTGAAACTTCTATGCCTATACCCAGAGATATAAGGTTTGAAATACCTCATGTGGTAATATATATATATATATATATATATATATATATATATATATATATATATATATATATATATATATATATATTCTCTTTGATTCTGGAAAAGAACACAATAACAGAATAATTATATTCAGCAAACACGGCCTGTTGAGGTTTTGGAACAAAAAATCTGCTGGATAGCTGATGGAACTTTTAAAGTTGTTCCAGAGTTATTATTCCAACTTTATAGTATTCACGTGCAAGAACATAGTACATTGTGGCCTTGCGTTCTAGCAGTATTACCAGGAAAATTTTAAGAAATATACACAAGGTTGTTTATGGCTTTAAAAAATTTAATACCCGAAGTGGCCCCAACAAGAATTCCCACTGATTTCGAGATGCCAGCAATGAACTTCTTCCAAATAGTATTCCCAACGGCTCAAATATCTGGATGTTTTTTTCATCTCTCTCAGGCCGTTTTAAGAAAAGTTGGAATATGTATGGAAATAATATCACTGCTCCCAATAGAGGCAGTTGAGGATTCGTTTATTGAAGTGTCGGAAACTTTCACGGAAGACCACCAGGATATTGAAGAATTTATCACCTATGTTGAAGGGTGGCATAATGGCTTGCAATCACTTTTTCAGTGTGCACATCCTTCAATGTGGACTTTCTTTAGCGTACGGGTTAAAGAAACCGAATTAGCACACGTCAGTATTTGCACCATATATCTGTACAACGCATACTGATGAAGAATAAGTGCAAATCTTTAAAACTAAGATTACAAAATATGATTGACGATTATGAACATTTTTCTCCATTTTATTTATTATTATTTGATAAAAAACTTAATAAACATTATTATTAAATAATACTCATTTATATTTATTTGCACCTTATCAATATTGAGATTCCTCGATCCCATAGGGATTGTAAAAATGATGATATTGTATGGTATGTGATGAATTGGGATGTGATGAAATGTCGCGGTGGTGAAATGTCCCAGTGATGAACTGTCGCCGGGATGAAATGCCGGTGATGAGTTGTCGCTTGATGAAGTTTCGTGTGATGGGTTGTCGGGACATTTTTTTATACAGTATTTGAAACAAAAAATCCATTGTAAGTCAAGCACCAGAAATACTAGTCGGTTCAAAGTAATAAAATACGCGTGCGAGACTGCGAAAAAAACCTTTAAATAATTGAAAACTTTGTGCAACTGTATGTTTAGTCCACTTTGGATGCACCTCATATAATTTTTTTAAACTCGTCGCGAATTCTGCCCATAACTTAATATTAATAGGATAGAATAATTAAAGGTCTGTTTGTAAAAGTGGTCAGTTATTTAAACAGCATTTGTTTACAATTTTGCACATGTATTATAACACTGCTCCAACTGGAATTGTCTGCCATATGGCTCGTCACAGATTTTTTGCTTCAAACATCCAACAAAAAAACGTGGCAGAAATTTGTCGATCGTTATACCCAAACACCAGACGTAAATACAACTTTAATTGACGAATTTTACACCCAATATATTACTTTCGAAAGGGCAGAAATATTTCTATGGTTGCTAAATATTGATATTATCTACCATGCAACCCCTTTCGTACTACGTTCATAATGTAAGTAGGCTACAACGTAGAAACAACAATAATCTATGTCAGATAGACGTTCAAACCTTTATGTCCAATAGAGGTTAATAGACGTATAAATGCTAAATTTCAAAGCAGGCCGCTTGTACAGAAGTACTTAGGTGTTGCCGTGCATATTAACATACACACTTACGCACTCACATACGTACACCACACACACGCACACACGCACACACACGCACACACACGCACACACACACACAAACGCGCAACATACAAGTACACGCACACGCATACGCGCGCATGCACACGCGCACGCTAACATGCACACGCACCCGCACAGTATTCCAATTGCCTTACGCTTTTTGATTTTGTGTTCATCGGTGGGAGTATCACACGCAATAGCTTGAGAATTGGCATCTAGAACACGATGGTAATAGAGTCCGTAAACTTAAGATCTGGACCCTTCATGCTTACAACTGGAAATGATCGATCCTTTCTGGCAGACAAAAGGCAGCTTTGAATTTTGTAAGCATTAAAATTAACTAGATTATTACTTCCTCATTCAAGGATACTTGTCTTTGTTGATTGAAATTATGATTTCAGCTTTACGGTCTAGATTTGAGTTACAAGGTGGATCATCATTGTTAGTATACTAAGTAGAACTACAATGAAGAGTGCTGTCGTCAGAAAAGCAATGAACCGGGTTAGTCGTTTCAGAAATAAGATCATTTATGTAGAGAAAATGTCTTGGCATTATAACTCATCCCTGTGGCACTCTCGCGTTAATGCCAACTTCTTTAGAAAAGAAGCCATCAACTACGACACGTATTCGTCTTTTGTCAAGGCAACTAGAAACACAATTGATGATCGTATAATTTAATCCAAACGAGGTGAGTTTGGCAAGTAAACACTTATACCAACCTTGGTCAAATGCTTTTGAGATATCTAAAACGAGAACAACTGTTTCACCGGATTGTTCTATTGTATAATGCAAACTTGGATCACATATGAAAGAAGATCACCTGTTGAACGATTCTGCCTAAAACCATATTGGTGGTCGCTAAGGAGTTTGTTAATTTCAAGCGAAGTTGCTAATTGATTGCTTTTTCCTTTGTTTTAGACAAAATGGAAGTAATGGCAATTGGTCGGTAGCTGGAGGGACCCGTCTTATTGCCTTTTTGAGAATAGGTTGAACATTTGCTAACTTCCATGATGAGGGAAATTCCCCAGAAGACGTATAGATCTAATAGAGCTTATATTTCTGCCACCAACGTGTTCTGCTTGACTCTCGGCCGTTTTATTTGATTTCCATTTAGCATAAAACTTATTTTTATAGATTACTGCATCTGAACAAGCCTTATTGCACCATGGTTGGGAACGAGAATGACCTATACGATTTCGTCTTTTGGGAATGTACAACTACATGCACATGGGGATGAGTTCGGGTATTGACAGAGCAATGTTGCCAACAACATAGGAATTAGTGGCAGTAGAAGTTATTTCTATTATACAGTGGTAATGTAGACCTAGGAGTGAAAGAACTTATAAACAAGTGGGTTTGATCTAATAAAGAGATCTGGAGGTTATGGAGTATTATTAGGGTTATCATGGATTTTTGTGGCTTCAGAAATCATTTGCGTGATATCACATGAAATAACAAATGTTTCTGCACTATGACCAGCAGGATTAGTAGTAAATGAATATTGGAACCAATTAGAGTTATGAACATGGAAACCTCCCAAAATTGAACTATCGCAAGGTGGAAACTGAAACAGAAGGTAGTCAACTTTCAAACTAAGGTAGGTGATGAAGTCTTGAAGTTTACTGTCATTAGGAAACCATAAATGCAAAAATAGAATTCCACAAATTTAGGACAACTCTAGCTTTGGATCAAATTATATTTACGTCAATATCGTGCTCCGCCTTGATTTTAAGATAAGCCATAGCCGCAAACGCTTTTTCGCTGCTGTCACACGTGCGTTTCAACATTTTTAGCTTCCGAAACTTTTGGTGAGTAGCATCTGGAAATCATATTTTGAAATATTGTGTGTCACGCCGCCACTGTTTCCAACAATATTACAAATCTTCAATTAATTCATCATCCCAGTGCAAATTTGAACGCCAAATTTCCTGCATAAGAATTTTTCCTCTCATTGTAAAACATGCCAACAAACCAAGTGGATCGAACAAGATCATAATATCTCTTAAAATACTTCTTTTTGTAACACCCGTCCGGTATTCTCCGCACTTGCCTTTAAATAAAAATTCGTCTCGTTCAGAATCCCTCAGCATACCCAACACTCTCTTTGTTTCGGAATCGTCAACAACTTTATAAGTTGCTAAAACTTCGGGTGGTAATTTTTCACCTACTAATGTAGAATTGCTTGTCCAATTCACAATTTCGAATCCCCCAAGTGATAGAGTTCTTTTTACTTGTAACAATGTTTCCAAAGCTTTTTCCTCACTATCTTTGTATAAATAATCGTCTACGTAAAATTTCTTTGTAATTTCCGTTAAAATCCCGTTACTATCAGCTATCTCAAACGTTGACATATTCTTTGGCGAGGTAACGTAGCAAGCGGCTTCAGCAGTTTCATTTAACCATAATCTTCTAAATTTACATTTCCTTCTTTTTTTACAATGATTTCTTCTCATTTTAACTTTAGTAAATCTGGAAGTTTATTTAAAGGTTCTTTTAACAAATGTGGGTTGTGAATATGTCAGTAGAACACCAGCACCATCCGTAACTTTGTTTTTTTTGTGACGTCACCCTTGGGACACCTTTGGTCGTCGTTTCTTTTTTGTATATGCCCACGTGAGGATCGAATTTTTTTCACCTGAAAATAAAAAGATTTTATTTAATCTGTTATTAATATTTATTAGGACCCGTAGAGATAAAACATGTAAGGTTGACAAGTGTTTTCATAATAAAAAGATGTTATTTAATCTGTGTTTATTATTATTAATATTTATTAGGGTTGTTATGATCTTTCTCAAGGATATAAAAACCTAGTCCTTAAACGATTACGTTCTATTCGATCTTTAAGACTGCATTTAAGCACTAGCACGAATTTTTACATCATCTGAATAACGACATCGAAATTTTAACCTTCAACATTATACATATAAATGAGTAATTAAGTTACATAATTAGTTTGCTTTACAAATCGTGCTTTAAACGATTTTCACCTTGAGAACGTTAAATTATATGCTCAAGGTTTAAGTGGAAAATAAATATTGAATTAATACGATAAATGGTTACACATATGCATTATAGGCTGTTTTACGCTTCATTGTGTACTCCCTTTAATAGTGGCACCAATTATCAATTAAAAGTAAGTATTGAAGGTCGACTGCTAAATTATATGCTCAAGGTTTAAGTGAAAAATAAAATGGTTACACATATGTATTATAGACTGTTTTACGCTTCATTGCGTGTTTTAGTTTAGGGATGACTTTCTTAAAATCAATTTCATTACTTTTAGTACCCAGATTAAGTTACTTAAAATTGATTATTGATATGGGATGTCATACTTTCTTTAAAAAATAGTAAAATATAGTCATAGCCATAAAGCTTATAATACAGATTAACTACTCTTTATTTATATAGATCAGGGCCGCAAAAAGGTGCTACGTCTAACAGTCAATTATCCAGAACATCCTCAAATCTAGGTAATCTACAATCTCCTATGTTAAATATTAGTGCGAAGACATTTTCGGTAGTCAAGACTTTTGGGATGGGTGCATTTCCCCTTATGTTCAGAATTAAGGGCAGTGTAATTTAACTTATCTGGATCTTCATAGAGAACATCACTACCAGCATCAACTTCAACGTTTTCACCTTGAGCGATTATATTGTAATAGCTTATTAACAGTTAAAAACAGCTAATACCCCTGATACTGCTTCATAATAATACTCATTCGATTGTAATTATGCTTTAAAAAATACATGCAGCGGATAATATACAATCTTTATTTGATACTACTATTATTACACAGATGAGAGATTATTCTTAAGTTAGCTGTTTTCAGGACGACTCTGGAAATACTACACACGCTTTCAAACCTTCTTTCTCGTTCTCGGAAGCTCTACCGTATTCATCTTCTTGAATTTATCTTTACTCAATTTCGAGGTATAGTACCTTTTCTATTTTATCTTGAGATATTTTCTGTTGTTACTAATTTACCCAACCACTAATATTAGCACATATATAAATTACAATGTATTTAAAATGACCCTGTATTATTGATATTTTGTAGAAGCGGACGGCCCTGGAATTTTTAAATGTTACTCAAATTAGACAGATATAGGAACTTGCTCTCGGGTCTTCGCCCTTTGCCTTGGCCCCCATGTCTAACTGGAAATAGTATTTTAATAAGAGGTCCTAATTCTATCCCATAAGGCAAGTATCGGAGCTTGTGTTAGGGTCTGCACCCCTTGTCGCGGCCCCCTTAAGGATAAATAGTATTCTAATAGGGGAACCTTATGCTAACTTGTAATACAAGTATAAGAGAAGTGTTAGCGTCGGCGCCCTTCTGTAGTGGCCCCCTTGTCACGAAATTTTAATTTGTTTGTAGGGCATGGGCTAACGAATATTTTCTGTAATAAAGGTTGTGGTGTTCGTCTCTCTCGTTTCTCTAGGCTCGTGTTACGGAACTCTTAATTAAAACAACTAAATTACTAAAAACGCTTATATTTGTCAGAGTAGAATGGTTGAAAAACAGGCATTAAACAGTAACTTGATCATTTATAACTAAACATGTAGTGAAAAACTTATTTACAAAATCAAGCATTGGTAAATTATTTATTCTAAAATACAAAAACATTATCGTGTAAGGTCTACACACATCTGAACGGTAATCTTACAGTGTCGTTTTGTTGTATCCATGTTCACAATAACTGCACAAGGTCTAGGTGTGTGCCTCGGTAGCTGATTAGAATCACATACAAGCCGAAACACATTCTTGTGGCTGGGGATCGATTTCAGACAGATATTTCAACACTGGTCCGCATACAACTTTGGAGTTTGAATGCACCCAGTTTCTTAATTGAAATGCGTTTTTGAGAGCGCTCATAGGTTTCGGATGTTATGGTTTAAACCACTATACGCCTCTGCTTCCTTTTTCGATTTTTTAATCGACGGATAACCAATCTCGTCTTTTTTTTAGTATTGGTTTGTTAAGTAATCTTAAAAACTGCTGTTTTCTACTACCCTTAACGTGAATTTTGTTAAAAGGCAGCAGCGTTCTTATCAGGTCCTCTTGGAAATCGTTGTAGACTACGTAACTCGGCCGCCATTTCAGTCCATGATATCTCTTCTTCTTCCCTACATACCTTATATGACTTGACAAGGGCTTTGTTACAAAATAATTACGAAGTGGCTTTATCAGTATCAACAATAAAGCTCCAAGATCTGTAACACGGTAATTTCTTTCGGTGTGAATTTGTTATTAACACCTCTAAGCCCTTGTACGTCCACGTATGCATCCATCTTCTTCTTTCGATCGTTGTTGTACACTGAAGCTTGTGGTCTAAAGTTGTGTCTTTTAACAGGTGAAATCCACGACCACATTCGGACGTTTATCGATCTCAATCACGTTATCGAATTCGGCGTACACCAAACAGTTAACGGTTTCTACAAGCGCTTCATCAAAATCGACTTCTAGGCGCAGGGAACCGTTTCTTACTAAATTCCAGTGTATGCTAACGTTTGCAGACAAGTCAGGGGTTAGATCGGAGGCTATTAAACAGTAGCCATTGGGATAACCGCTTCTCGATGTATCGTTGCCTTCATTCAAAAAATGAATACCCGTACCGGGGAATAAGGTGTGATATACCCTTACATACGAACCATTAGCTGTAAAGTCTGGTTGTAAGGCCTTCGGAGGAATTTGTTGGCCGTCAATATATATCGACATGTAGTTAATATTGTTGTGATGAAAATTGAATCGATTTGAGGAGTAATCACCGTTGAAGGTTTTATTTGCGACAAAACCTACTATGCATCGTTTACGTAACTGGCCCAGGAAGATACTATCCAATGATTTTCGATGTATGCCTGTAGGTACAGTTAACACTTTTACGTCGGTCCTTGTAACAGGATGCTTTATCGTGTGCAATTACAATGGTAGGGTTGATTCGGATACGTCTCACCAATAAACTAGTGTCCATAATTCGCGTCTTGTAAGTTGACTCACGCGCTGCCATTAGACTATAGGTATCTTTTGATCGTACAAATTTAGACTTTCAATACTGCTTATGAGAAACTTTTCCTGATTAAAGAAATCCGAGTACATGTGACCAATCATCTCAATTTGTTTGCGAGCAAACAAAGTTAACTTTTGCCTTACCTTTGGCATCAGTGTTATTTACTAGATTTACGTTTTCACCCAATACTTCATTGTTAATTCTAGTATTTTCTACCCATTAATTACTGTACATAGATTTGGAATTTGATGTATTGTTATTCTCACCTACATTAAAGCTACTTTCTTCCTGTTCATCTATTTCGGCTGCTTTTAGTTAATATTCCATATCTAAAAGACGCTCATTTCTCAAAACTTCTTGCTTCTGTGTCTCAAGCTATTGTCTTTTCTTTTCATTTTCAATAGCCAATCGATGTTTTTCAACATTATTCCTGGATTATTTCGAACTATTGCTTTGACTCAACTGTTCTGATATCACAGTTTTCACAGTACGGATTGTATCTCCAGTGTTATCAATAGTGCATTGAATTTCCTCATCCGTTGATTCACTATTCTTCACTACACTTGTCGCACAACGTTTTTCAGCACCAAATTTTTCAAGCCATATGAACTCAGATGACAGTTGTGTATTTGTTCCTGCTGTTAATCTTTTTTATCTGGTTTCTGCACGTTCCATATCACGTCGGGGTCACCAAATTGTTACTTTAATTTCAATTAACAAGTTATTTCAAATGATTTCTTTATTTTACGTTTTTCTCAAACTTTTATTATGCTAACTTTTCACATCAATCCATCTCTCTCTTTTTTTTTTAACTAACTCGATATAACAAATGGATTATACTGAATGTAAACCATATGTACGCTCATGTCGTACTATGTGACTATATAATAGAATAACGAAAACTCTAGCTATTCATTCAAATTTATTGACAAATATTGACGGATTTTGTTTTGCATTAAAAAAAATGGTCATAGCCATGACATAAGAAAAAAAATAAAATCAAGTAACAAATATATAGAGACTAAAGTCTACATCCTCTAGTTGCCCTCTATTCTATTCTTGAACATTCTCCCACCCGTGAAGAACTCTTCATGGTTCTTCACCCATTTCTAAACACTCTATTAGACATATTTTCGATACTGGTCTTCTATATGTAGCGGTCTTCGTTTTGATATCCACTACCCGGACAATCCCGTCTGCTGCTGGGTACGTTTGAATAACACGTCCTATTTGCCAGTTATTTCTGGGCAACGTATTGTCGATCGGATTACTATTTGATCGACCTTAAGATTATTTTGATGTTGATACCACTTAGTTCTTTTGGTTAGAGTTGGTACATACTTTGGTCAAATAATCTAGGTGGTTTGGATATACTGGATGTACCTATCAAAAAGTGGTGTGGGGTTATACTTTCAGGGTCGGCATTGTCATAAGATACATAAGTTAATGGCCTGCTATTAACTATGTGTTCGACTTCTGCGATCAATGTAGTGAAGACTTTCAGACGAGTGCTCTTTGCTTGTAAGATAACCTTCAATGCAGTTTTCACTGACCGCACCATACGTTCCCATGATCTCCCCACATGAGCACTCCCTGGGGGTATAAACTTCCGTTCGATATTTTTTTGCAAAAGGTTGTTCTTTAATTTGGTCTTGATTCAATTCATTCTAATATTTACGCAGTTCTTGCTCTGCTGCATGGAAATTCGTTCCTTTGTCACTAATTATTAGTTTTGGCTGACCTCTTCGCGCTATAAATCTTCTGATCGCTAGAATTGCTAAGTCGGTATTTAAGGATTCAGCAATTTCTACATGTACCGCTCTTATCAACAAACAAGTAAACACCACTCCATACCTGCTCTCATTTCGCCTTCCTATGGTGATTTTGTAAGACCCGAAGAAATCGACTCCTACATGTACAAAAGGTCTTTGTGGTTGCGGTATGGATACACGAAACTCAGGAATTTGGCCCATTTGCTGAATTTTCGGTGATGCCCACTTTTTGATACACACTGCACTATATCTGAAGATACTTTTCACTGCTTTTCTCGCCTGTATAATACAATATTTTTGCTTCAATTCATTTAATATCAAATCGACTCCATTCTGCCCATGTATCTTTTGATAGTAAAGGATTAAGAGTCTAGTTACATAAGGTTTGTTGTCCAAAATTATAGGTCTCTTGGCACTGTTTCTCAAATTTGGAGATTTCTATGTTCTTCCATCTAAACGTAGTACTTCATCTTCTCCTAAAGTCGGTGTCAATGTATATAAACTACTATTTTTGTTCAAATCTTTGCCCTCCTGTAATATTTTAATTCCATTTCCGAAATATTCTGCTTGTATTTTTCTGTACCAAATACCTTCTCCAATTTCATTTCTCCCAAACATCTGATCTGAAAGTGTTATTTCGCCATCTTTTATTCGCATTAAGGACTCCCGCTGTGATTCTGATAAGAGAATTCCAAGTAGAGTACCATTTCTCATCGATAGGAAATTGCTTTTCCTCCATGTTCCTTATCAGTAAACTATAATCTTACTTTGTTTCCAAATCGCCGATTGAACTACTTTCTTCTCTGTCTATCTCTTTTGGCCACTCATGACTAGTTGAGCGCAGAATTTCTCCTGCCCTATGAGCGACGAAAGCTTTAATGTTTCTGGTTTCTGATCGTATCCAGCATAAGACTGTTTTTGAGTCCGTCCAATAGTAAGTGTTTGTAATGACTAGCGTATACTCTCTCTTTATCGTTTCCGCCAATCTGCATGCTACAACTGCGGCTTATAGCTCTAATCTAGGTATAGACATTGGGCGTGAAGGTGCAATATGTGTTTTAGACATAACAAAACTTACTTGTCCTTCATATCGAAAATAAGCTACACTTCCAAAAGCTGGTTCACTAGCACCCGCAAATATAAGTAGTTCTACACTATGAGCATTTATAGGTAGGTAACTATGTGGAATTTTTAGTTTTGTTATCTGCTGTGTTAACCATTTTTTTTCACTTTTTGTTGATTTTCTGCGGAATTTCATCGGCCGATCCTATACCAATTCTCCAAGTGTCTTGTAAAATGATCTTTCCTCTTATAACATAATATCCTAAAAACCATAGCGGATCAAATACTAACATAATTACCTTCAGCATTTCCCGTTTCGTGGGTACTTTGTTTCTGTCTAAAATTGCCTTATCTATCTTGTTAAAATCTATCGCAAAATAAATAATGTCCACATTTGGATCCCATTTTATACCAAGGACCTTTTCATTTGGCAGTAGTTGTCCATTTCCTAAAATTTCGTCGTTGTTTCTCAACTTTTTAGGTATTCCCTGTAGAAATTTCTTGGAATTGCTAGTCCAACCTCGTAGTTCAAAACCACCTTTATTATGTATCCATATTACCTGATTTGCTAGCTTGATGGCTTCATCTACTGAGTCCACACTATCTAAGTAGTCACCCATATAGTGCTTATGTACAATTGCTTCTACAGCCTGGGCATTTTTATTTTTTATGCATTGGGCTGAAAATGGCGATGATATACCAAACATCATAAAAGTCATGGCGTACACAGACGGTTCGCTTTGTTTAGGACTCTCTTTCCACAAATATCTTTGCGCTACTTGGTCTTCCTTACGAATTTTTATCTGCGGGAGCATTTATTTAATATCCGCAGAGAACGCAATGGCTTTCTGACGAATTTGCAAAATCATTCCTAATAAAGAGTTGTATAAATCGGGACCTTTAAGTAACATATCACTTAAACTTTTGTTTTCAACCTTTTGTGCACAGTCCATTACTACCCGTATCCTTCCAGGCTTATTTTCATTTACCACTCCAAAATCTGGTAAATGCCATACTTTTCCTGTACACTTCTCTGTCTCTTCTCTACTCAGATTTTTTGCATATCCTTTTTTTTATATTATCTTCTATCTGGTTTTCATATAAATCTGCAAACTTTTCATCCATGGTAATTCCTCTTTCAATATATCGTAAACGCTCCACTGCTGTAGTCTTCGTATCTGGTAAGTCCAAACCATCGTCTTTCCGCCTGTTTCCCATCTACCACCTATACGTCGCGTAAACTTATCAACTAGATCTAAAGCCCTTTCGTCTTCTTTAGACATTAAAGGTTTTGCAGGTATCTTAATTCCTAAAGATTCAATTGAAAAAAAGTGTCTTACCATATTATTTAATTCACCCAATTCATCGTGGGTTTGGTGTCTTATGTGAAGCATACTGTTGCCTATCCTTCCGGCGAGCTGTTTTACATTTCCATGTACTACCCAACCTAGCTTGGTTCTGGATATCTCCGGTGCATTCTTTAGCCCCTCTATCAGCTCTCTCGTAGCTATAAGGTCCCAGTGATCTTAACTTATTAATAAACGTGGTTTTACATTAACATAACTCTCTACTTCAATATGTTTCAAACGTTGCCATTTTTCTTTAAATTTGCTAATATTTACAGTCTGGATCGGCAAATCCATATCTTTAACGTAAACACATTAGTTAAAGTATGCCTAGTATTATCGCTTGCTACAATATCGAACACTTTTTGACATTCTACATCTTTTCTACTATCTTTATCTGCCCATTTCATCCATAAACTGGTTTTTGTTCCTCTTAGATCTAATTCATTTACTAATTCCTCGTCTATCAGAGTAATAGTCGCGTAAATTGGCCAAATTTTGCCATCTTTTACAATTTTTATCGGAGCTATTCTTAAAATGATTATATTTTGTCCGATTTTTGACGTATGTGCTACTGTTCGTTCTTGGCTATCGTAAACTGCATCTAACGTAACTATACAATGTGTCCCAAATTCGCTTCTCTGTAAAGGGATCTCGGCTTCTGTTATACTTACGGCAAAGGTTAAATGGGGAAAGTTTTAGAGGAAGCTTAGAGCATTCGATATCCGGGTTCAGATTTACGATGGCTCAATTGGTTTTGAAAATATCGGCGAAAAACCGAAAATGGCGGATTTCGTTTTTCGCCAGTAAATCCGAAATGGTTAATTTGACAGCTGTCACAATGTGAGATTATTCGGACACTTTTTTAAGACGAATAAGATGGAGTGTATGACATGTCACAATCGTCTTTTCATTTCATTTCATTTTTCTTATTTCCGCCATATTGGATTTTTCGATTTTTTGAAAGAGCAAGTGCATAAAAGATTAAAGTTTCATCGAAATATCACACTTTCTAAAATTAGGTCTTATTTATTATTATTAGTAGGACATGATTTATTTCTCAGTAAAATTAGGTTTCATTTTTGCCATATAAGGTGGCTCTGACTTTGATGTTAAATAATTCAAAGTAGTGTTTTCATAAGTAGTACGCGTTTCTGTCATTAAAATCATAAACGTAATACACAAATTGTGAAACCCTGTTGAAAATGGCCGGTATTCCCTATTCAAATGAAGAAAAGTTTGACATGTTAGCGCTTTACTTGCAGTCAAACAGAAACGCCGACATTACCTCAGCGAGGTATTTGGAGATGTACCCCGTACAATGGCAGCCTCATAAAACCCACTTCAGAAAAATTGTAATTAATTTAATTAACTATGGGGCTTTCGAACAACCTAAAAGCGGATACAATATTGATAATGAAAATCGTGACAGAAACATTTTACAAGCTGTCAACGAAAACCCCAGTGCATCGGTAAGAACGGTAGAACGGGAAATTCGTGTCAAAATCAACGGTACAAAGAGTGTTAAAAAAGAATAACCACTATCCATACAAACCCACAATAGTTCAAGGACTTAAGGAAACTGATTTTCCAAGACGAATGCGCTTCTGCGAGTGGTATACTAGAGTGTGGAATGAAAATCCCGATTTTGTTAATCATGTCTTGTGGTCTGATGAGAGTAGGTTTACGAATTGTGGAGTTTTTAATAAGCGCAACATTCATCATTGGGCTGTAGAAAACCCTCACGAAGTGGCAAAGAGACGTCTACAGACCAGATTTGAAAGTAACGTTTGGTGTGGGATAATTGGTAATTTAATCTAACTTACCTATTTTAATTGGGTACCTATGTATTATAAATTATTAATCATTGCAGAAAATCGACTTATAGGACCATTTGTTTGACTAATTAACGGACAGAGGTACCTAGAGCTTTTGCGAAACCAGGTTGTGCCGGCTTTACGAGCTACTTTCACCGAAGATGAGTTCAGAAGAATCTGGTTTCAACAGGATGGATGTCCGGCACACAACACCATTCAAGTTAGGAACTTCTCAAGGGAGCAGTTTGATGAAAGAATTATTGCATTAAATGGTCCAATATCTTGTCCTCCTAGATCCCCTGACCTTTCGCCCTTGGATTTCTACCTCTGGGGTCACACAAAGAATGAGGTCTACGAGTTTGATCCTCCTGCAACCATAGAAATCCTGAGACGGAGAGTTTTAGATACATTTATAAATAGTGTTAATGGAAATACATTTGCTAGGGTTGTACGAAAAACAGTCATCAATTGTCAAAAATGTCTCGATGTAAATGGGTGTCATTTTGCAAATCTGTAAATTAATTGTAATTGTAATTTTATTGTAGGTTGTTCAAAGGTTCAAGTATTAATTAAATTAATGACAATTTTTCTGGATTTATTTTTAACACACTCATAGCTGGGAATTTGTCCCAAAACATCTGTCTTGTTGAGAGGTCGTTATTTAATTTCATGTTTTATTGAAAATTCAAAGAATTTTATACATTATTTATTAATGTTATTTTGCAACAAATAAATCATGGCCTACTAATAATAAATAAGACCTAACTTTAGAAAGTGTGATATTTCGATGAAACTCTAATCTTTTATGCAGTTGTGAGACATCACTAAACTGGAAATATTGCGCTCTTTTAAAAAATCGAAAAATCCAATATGGCGGCAATAAGAAATATGAAAGTTGCGGCAGATTGTGGGATAACAAAAGACGATTGTGACATGTCATACACGCCATCTTATTCGTCTTAAAAAAGTGTCCGAATAATCTCACATTGTGACAGCTGTCAAATTAACCATTTCGGATTTACTGGCGAAAAACGAAATCCGCCATTTTCGGGTTTTCGCCGTTATTTTCAAAACCAATTGACCGATCGTAAATCTGAAACCGGATATCGAATGCCCTAAGCTTCCTCTAAAACTTTCCCCATTTAACCTTTGCCGTAAGTATAACATAACCCGAGATCCCTTTAGAGAGAAGCGAATTTAGGACACATTGTATTTGAGCCGAAATTATCTAGCTTTTCTATTGTACATACCTGTTGTTCATTATGAAGTGAAGGATGATGATTTTAGTGCATCCATCAATTTTACACTCTTTTTTTGTCATACAACGTGTGATTCTATGTCCGCCTTTTAGGCAACCAAAACATAGATCATTTCTTTTCATAAATTTCCATTTTTCTGAACAGTTATACGATTAGATCTTTCGCATTGATCTAAATTATGTTAGAAGTTGCAATATTTACATTTTAACTGATTTCTTTGATTGTTTTCTATTTTATTTTAGTGGTTAATAAGGTACTGTTATATTTATCTCTTCCTGTATTATTTCTAGGTATCACTGATTGTACAATATTGGCTCCTCTTGCTTCGATTGCAATGTAATCTTGAAAACTCGAAAGCGTAGATTGTGTTTGATTTGCTGCTATCCTCTTCACCCACGCCATCTGCATTGAAAACGGCATTTTATGTACTACTTCTTGCAGTAATTGCGGGCACGTCAGATAACTGTTCATGCTAAGCGACTCTAACGTGGCAACTAGATTTTGAATAGCGTCTGAAAAATTTAACAGATTTGAAAGCATCACTCGTTTTGACATAAGGCATGCACCGGATTTCCTACATTAGCCTCCTAACTATGAACTCTGGTCTGCCAAATCTATCTGTCAGAATTTTTAAAATGTTTTGTAAAGATTTTCCTGAAATGAATAGTCCTTCTACGGCTCGTCTGGCCTCACCCTTTAAACATTTATTTAATCGATATATATTTTCTTCGTCGGTTAAGCCCAACAATTTTGTGCTACTTTCAAATTGATTAGAAAATGTAGGCCATTCTTTGAAAAATCCCATGAATATCGGTAATTCTGTATCAATACTTTGTCTAACCAAAAATGTTTTAAATGTATTATCTATTTTAAGTTGACTTACTTTTGTATTTGTCTCTTCACCATCAATTCCTGGTATTTCTTGCTGCACTTTATTATCACACAACCAATTTGCCACCTTACTTTTTCTGATAATGTATCCTGAGACCCTATATTACTACTACTACTTCAGCTGTTGACACTTTTCTTTCTTCTTCTTCTTCTTCTTCTATGATCAATTTTTGTAGTTTGAGCCTATTCTTTATCATATTTTTCTCTCTATCTAACTTTTTCATGTTTAGTTCTTGTTCCAGTTCTAAAATTTTGGCCATTTCTTCGTCCGCTTCAATTTGGGCCTCCAATAATCTTTGTCTCCTGGTAGTACTGCTAGAGTGCTTAGAATGAGACTTATTTTTCTGCTTCTCTGCCGCTCGACGACTACCTGGATCACTTCCCAAATCGCCTAGACTTTGAACGTTAGTTCCCTGTAAAGATTTTCTGCTGTCTCCGTGAACAACAGCCTCCACTCTTTCTTCATTATTTACGACTGCCGGTCCTGCTATCTCTTGAACAGCAGCTTGTTGGCCGCTTCGTCCATTTGTTGCTTCTTCTCCGCCTTCTCGAGCTGCAGCTTGTCTGGCAATCAATGAAAATTTCCTTCTTGTTATAACACCCATATCTTCGTCTATTTTTAACACGAAGGGCCATCAACAATGCACGCTCGTGCCGTACTATGTCACTGTATAATAGAATAATGAAAACTCTAGCTTTTCATACAAATTTATTGACAAATCTTGACAGATTTTTTTTTTGCATTCAAAAAAATTATCACAATCATGACATCATAAAAAAATAAAATCAAGTAACAAATATATAGAGACTAAAGTCTACATCCTCTAGTTGCCCTCTATTCTATTCTTGAACACCATATAAACTTCACATATTAATAAAGCTATCAAAAATATGTAACAGTATATAAAGGAAGCCTTTGTTCAACTGTGATATCAATTATAATTTTTAACTTTAATTGTAACTTTTACAAGTTACTCTGTGCAACTCTAAACAGTCAACTGAATTTTGAAAAGTGAGCTCGATTTAATTAAACTATCTCAAGTTATCTGGATAATGTAAACGTTGAATCCAAATGTACAGTAACCTATTTGGGATTCAAATTATATACCCCTGTATATATAACTGCTTTCATAAAACTGACCAAGAAATCTAATGAATTGTAATATTGAAACAGATACTTATGTAGAGCTATCTCTTTAGGGATGGAATTACTGAAGGTGGCTCACATGAATACAAAATAGGACATTTAACACATATATTGGGAGAATACAAATAATCATGCTGTAATTTACACTTTCGCAGTACTGCTAGACTTAGAAATAAACAAAAATATATAATTCTACTGAATACAAATCTTCCGCTATAATTTGTATGCTACTTACAATGTTCAAAGTAATTATTGAGTCTGCATTCAGCTCCGAAAATAAAATGACCTTAAAGTTAGGTATCTTACTTCTAGTTATGGTAATTAAAATAAACACAGTATCCCTTATTGATTAAATTAGCACTTCACCGTTGAAACAGTTGTCGGTCCATTGAACTATATGGTCGTAAACCTCGTCTTGCTTTACAGTATTACTCTCTACTATATTATAAAAGATCAAAATTGAACTATCCGTTTTTTATAACCTCAAATTAATTGTACATTAGACGCTATTGTGTTACACTTTTATTGCAATGCAATGTATTACCTATTTCCGTTCAACGCTATAACAGAACTCTGATTGACATTTACACCTTTCTAAAAATTGGAAATGTCTTACTAAACTTGAAGCGTCCTGTAGATACACTATCTTGAAAAGCGTAATTTGAACTTATTTGCAATAATGCAAATTCAAGAACAAAACAATCGCTAAGTGACTTGACTGACAATAATGTTACTATTACTCAAATTAATTGCCAGCCTTACCTTATTTGCAAGTCTGATTCAATTTAACTACTCGCAAACCTCAAATCTGATTAAACGAAGTGGCCGTCTAGTGCCAGGTACGTTGTGCTAACTGAATTACATAGGCTGGATGAGGTATGTGTGGGGCTGGTAAAAAAATGAAACTACTCAAATAGCTTTGCGCAATGGTGGTGTAGCCCGTTAATATACTATTATGGGAAAGAACCACCAATAAAACCCACTTTATTCATAAATAAGTAATTGCACAAGTAGATTAATAAATCAAATAACACAACAAAACAAAGAAAGGGTTAAATATATAACAAAACACCATTAAATCAGGTTAAAGTGCGTACAAAATTATAACATTAAGAGAAAATGAATAAAAAGCAGTTTAGTTACACATAAACACAATAAAAAAAAAAGAAACCCCATGTAGTCACACCCACATTTGTGTCATAAATAATCAAAATAAGAATCATAATACTAAACATGTGGTCCTTTAAAATCAATCATGTCGGTGTTTAAGTAAATAAGCAAATAAAACAATAAAGCAAATTACGGTACGTATAAAATACAACAACAGTAAAATTGCACTGGTGATAATAAGGTAAAGGCAAGGACAAAAGAGAATAGACAAGGAATTTACACGTACAAAATTGTTTAGTGACCACTAAAGCACAAAATACAATCAGTTGCATATAAAGAGAAATTAGTTCGCAGGCAAACAATTCGACTTAACAACTGACAAAAAAAAACTCATTAAAATAAAGTCTTACAAGGGTACGTTATAAATAAATCACAAAACCCTAACCAATATATAAATTTGAATGCGTTAGAAAAATACAACGCCCCTTTCTCAGGTTACACATTTATCTATACAACATCAAAAACAATAAAATAAAATTCAAGATGTTTAATGGCTATCTGGTACGGAGTGTGTACCCACTGGGCAATTGCCTTTTACAATTAATAATCAAAGCGGTATCATGTACCCGTTCACCAGCCCACCTCTACACAAATATAAATATAAACAACAAACAACAATGCTAATTTACACAAATACCAGAGGGAGAGAGACCTGTACTGTCTTTTATTTTAGCTCATTTGCGCTTACTAAGCCCACATGAGAATGAGATAATTGCAAGGCAATGTTTGATTTTTAATAGGTTACATAGGCTGGTAAAATGATTGGCTGCGAGCTTTCATTGATATAAAAATACCTACTTACACTTGAATATATACCCTTAATTGAAGACGGACGGAAATCGTTAACATACGCGGTTTAACTTCAAAAAGGGTTATAGATTAATATTTGAAAAACACATTACAACTAACACTCGAAAGAAACGACAATTTAGTGTTGACTAATTCAAAGGAAAATATACACGCACGAAATATTTTAAAGACAAACTGTTTACAATGAAGGTATTTAATTAAGCCTCTCGATCTGGCTCCGTCGAAACTCTAATTGTAACTCAATTCACCTCCGGTCTCAAAACTAACAAGATTTACACCCGAGTCATCCCCCTTTTTTCAAAAGTAATAAAAAAATAATAAATTTGTCGAAAATATTTTATGGTTTATCTAGCAATTAAAATAAGCAATTTTCATTTAGTTTTGCAGAAAGAAATCGTATAAAAAACCCATTCGTCAACGAAAATAAAGTAGCTGGTAGGTATTGATTTGAAACATTCCTAAAAGGAACCCCGAAATTTCTATTAGAAAACCACAACCCACAAGGATTAATATGCTTACAACGTTTAACAGGGCAGAGGTTTCTCTATTTTTTTTCAATACTCGATTCTATCTGAGCTTGTAACGCTGGGACCACAGTAATGTGTTCCTTTCGTGCTTCAGGGATATACCTGCCCCCTTTCTTTATATTTGCACGTCAAAGAATGGATCTTCGATTGAAAAAAATGTACCACGTGGTGCAGCGTATGTATATACCCCTAATGGCTGGATAAATGGATCTCTATTGATAGACTGGATGTCGTACTCTCAGTATAATGTTAAGTCCTCAAGGAACGATCCTATATTATTAATCGTCGATAATCGCGTTAGTCATTGCACATAAAAGGCGTATAACTTCTGTCGCGAGAATGGCATTACTATTTTGACGATTCCACCCCGTAGTTCACACAGTATTGAGCCACTGGATGTGACATTTTATAAACCTCTCAAAACGTCATACAACGTGGGATACGATAAATACTTAGAGTCACCATAGCCTAAAAACCACAACAAAGGAAATAGAAGAAATGTTCAACAAGACATACAGTATAATAGCCAGAAAAAGTTATCAAAGGGTTTGTAACTGCGGGCATTTATCCCATAAATCCAGACTTATTTTCGGAGGATGACTTCATTGCTGCAGAAAATATAAGGAGTCTTCAAAATACGATACTACGCACAAAGAAAACGAAATTCTCGAAAATTCTACAATAGAAAGGAGCGAAGAAAAAAATGAGATTTCTTTTCGTGATATTTTAAACATGCCTAGTTGTAGCAACGCTCAGTTACCTGTTTTAGCTCAACCCCAAATAAAGAACAACTTGAAGGAAAAGAAAATAGTAAAGGAGAAAAGCGAGGCAAGGAAAATATAAGAAACCAAGAAAAATCAAAGCAAACTAAACGAGTTTTAGATGTCGATGGCCTCATGAAAAGCATTTTTTTGCGATGATAACAAGAAATGTAAGGTTCCCATGCGCCGTCCAAATATCAGTAGAACTAATAATTCTCATTCCAAGACAAAAAACCGTCATGAGAGCGATAACAGAGAATCTAAAGATTAATCCAGTTCTGATGTTGATGCAAAGGAAGAAATGCCTTGCTTACGGTCAATTCGTCAAAAATTCGTCACAAAGCTTGCACAAATGCAGAAAAGATAGACTATGTTTGTGACATGTGAGTAGTTTCGGCCAACGATAAAGTTTTTTCTTTGTGAACATAAAAAAAAGATATGTTAATTTTTTTTAATTAAAATAAATGTTGTTCTGATGTAACATCTCTAAATTACTTATATTTTGCTATTTGTTTTTTTAGCCATTTCTGGGGGTTAAAATTAATAAAACTGGCCGGCATTCACCAATTAATTTTTCTCCATGGAATTTTTTAACATTTGGCACTTTTCTGCTTTAATATAAGGAGTAGTGTCCCTATTTTATAATTTCACTTAAATTTACGATGTTCGTTTGGTCCAATCCTATTTTAAATCTTAACTCCTCAATATTCAATTCAAAAAATGTTAACTTGCGTCACTAATTATGGTTCATTCAATTTAAATATTATTTCTAAAATTTAAATTTTAAAGAAATTTGGTACATCAGGTCAAGTTCCAATCGGGGTAACCAGCTAAGTCCGTTTCTGGTCTTTAGCAATTAACGTCTTTATGTGGTGATAGGACAGATCACAATTTGGAACTAAATTTAAAATTTTTTATTTTAAATTAATTATACTTATATTATTTGACTTTTAAATTAACGAATTTCAACTTTTCTAACACAAATTGGAACTTGATTCAGGAGTTCTACAGAAGTTTCCGGTCTTTAATTTTTTGTCCCTACAGCTGAAAGTTCTTGTGCCGTGTAAGCAGGCTACTGGCCATTTTCCTTTTCGCGTAATTTTATTAAATATTATTTTTCATATTTCCTTCTTCATTAATACTAAATGTCTTGCCGATTTTTAATTATTTATATTAATAGTCCAATATTGCTTTGATTTTCCATGGCATTATCGTTATTAGCCTGATGATGGCAATATAATTGTGGAAACATGTCGCATTAAGATCAGTTACATTCATAGTTATCTCAATAAAGACTTTCATAGCGAACATTTTGTGTACGTACAATATATTAATAATTCTTTAGGTCGTCTCATTTTGAAGTGTCCATCCTCAAAGAATTACTTTATGAGGAAGCACTTTGGCACTTAATCGATTTCCTAACCTTGTCTCAAAGTTTGATCCGATAGTGTGCATATTATTTTTATGTATGTACATTAATTTTCTATTTGACTAGAGTCCATGTCATATATATATATATATTGAGATGTTTAGAAAGAGGTAATAGAAGTATCGGACAGCTTACATGACATTTGGGTCATAAAAGGGTAATTTCTAGCTCGATACAAGTGCGAGACACAATTTTATATAAATATGGTTCACGATGTGTTTAAAATAAATTTATTTGGTATAAATTGATCTGAATATCATTTGCTAAGTTTGGTTTCATCATAAAAGCAATTTGTTGCTACCAAAATTGTCAAAGATGTTAAATATCACCGTTTTCGTAGAGTCATTTTATTAGTGCAATTTTTACAATAAAATTCAATTTTCAAAAATAATTTGGCAAGTAGACATTTCACAGGTGTTTAAACATGGACTATGTAGTTAGGATTATGTTAGGGATAAGGTATGTTTAGTTTTTAAAAGCAGGAAATACAAAATTTAGTTAAAAGGGTTATAATATGGATAGTATAGACAATTTTCGCACACATTTTTGTTAGTGAATTAGTGACAAAACTTATAATAAATGATTCACAAGAAGAAAGACATTTAGAACATTTTGGCATACAAACATTTATAGTGCCGTACAATTTATAGTGTAAAAATCCCAAAACAGTGTTAGACGATGAGACTTTTTCAATGCAAGACTAAATAACATTATGCATTGCAAATAAGTAGTGTGAACAATAAAGACAAGTTGTACAAACCTTAAACATAACATTTTATGTGCTAAAAACATTTTTTAATATGAATTTATTTCATATTTAAAATTTAAGTATGGTTACGTTGTAAATTTTAGATTTTTCACATAATTTTATACTTTTTCCATATTATTAGATTTAGTTTTTGCTCTTAAAGCAAATGATAGATGTTCTTTCACAATATAAATAAGTTTTTATAAGGATACAGCGTTTTATCCGCAAAAATTTGCTAAATCTAAGTTGAATTCTAGATAGAGTTACAAAAACTTAAAATTTTCATTAAATTAAATGTTTTGAATTTAAAAAGATATGTTTTCTTATGTAAATTGTCCTCAGAATTCCATTTTCGCAAGTAATTTTAGTGTAGCTTGTAAGGGTGTATAGTTAGTAGCTTATTTTGATTAGATTAAGTTGTTTCGTTTATTAGTGGTAGGATTTATTGCTTATTCGGTGTCCTTTTATTCGAAATTTCACATAGTTTTCATTTCTGTTTTTAAATTTCATTTCCGACCATGTATAAGAAAGTTACGGCCAAAATTCCATTTATGTACAATTCTTAATTTTGATTAGCCAATCACATTCATTGTAAATTTTGCAATATGGCTGTAAAAAAATTGAAATTTCTGTAGCAACCAGAAACCTATAAAAGCAAGAGCTCAGGAAGTCATTCTCTCTCAGTTTTTGTTCAAAAGTGAAAAGATTAAAACAGTGTTGCTAATTTAGTGTTTACTTAACCTAATTTATTTTCGTCAAGAAAGTTTACGGTACGAATAATTTCGAGAGCACTTGTTTTTATAACTTCGGTCAAAATTTAAATAGTTCGGTCACCGATACCTGTCGTTGTTAATAAATTATTGCTGTACGATTAATTGATGTCACGATTTTGTGTAAAATTTGTTTTCATGTTTTCCGATTTAAAATAATACTGATATACCAAATTAAATTCCATTTTTATTTGGTGAAAAGTTGTTTTATTTATCCGGACAATTCCTCTTAAATAAATATTATATTTTCGGTAACTAAAATAAAATTGTGTTAACAAAATCTTGGATACTAATAATACATTTTAAACGATATCAGTCATAAAGATTTAAAACCATTTTTTAATAAAAGTTACCATAGTAAATAAGTGTTTGGAGGTTGCCGTTTTTGGAAGGAAAACATCTTGAAGATTGGAGGTTGGTGTCTTCGAGAACCGAGATAGCAGTTGGATATTAGTAACAACAACAGCCGAGTGAACATTGCCTGCCTCCAGCTGAAGTTTGAAGACATCATTCAATCGACAGGAGGATTGTATCTGTGAGTTTTAAAATTTTTAACCCTGTTATTGGTATTTCCTGCAAATAATATTTGTTATATGTTATTAATTAAGAATTTTCAATTATTTACCTGTGTAAACACCTGTGAAGCAAATCATTTCCTTTTCTTTTCTAAATTTTCACATTTTGATCCAAACATTAAAATTTCTTAATTATTTGACAATTTTTGACAGTTTTAATTATTTACACTTAAAGTCAGTAACGCATGCGTTAGAAAGCAAAACTTATTCAGAGCAAATTTTATACGTCAAATTCAATTAAGTATAGGATATTTCTTATACAAAATATATTATCTTCAACTAAATCCTTGAACCCTATCCCTTATTCGATTTTCGCTAAATAATATTATTAAATTAAATACAATATACATTACAATTTATTGGCACCGCAACGTGTGGCACGATTTAGTTTGAAGTTTTGTTATAAAAGCACAAAAAATTTTATAGATATTTAGTTTTTCATTTTTTCGTTCATTGTTCATTGTTATTTGTTATTAGTTATTGTTTATTGTGTTATTAGTGTTAGGATTTTTATAAAAAGGGGCAAATTTAGTTAATACAACTAGTGAATGCAAGATCGTAGGGTAACTAGATCAGGAAAAGTTTACGGACCTAAAGATATTGAGGTAAAAGAGAAAAGACAGGATCTAGTTACAAAGATGGAACATATTGAAAAGGATGTTGAAGCACAACAAGAAGGGGGAAGTCCAGTGAGAGAAAGCAAGAGCTTAGACGTGGACATGATAATCGCCATGCTGATGAGAGCCGAAGAAAGTAGAAAGCAAGACAAGAAAGAAGCAGAAGAAAATAGAATAAAAGCAGAAGAAAATATTGATGTTAAATTTAACAAGCTTGAAGAAAATAGAATAAAAGCTGAGGAAAATATTGATAGAAAATTCAACAAGCTTGAAGAAAATAGGAAAGAAGCAGAGGAAGAAAGGAAGGAGGATATGAGACGGCTACAAGAAAGTATCGATAGACAACTGAATAAGTGGGAGAATGATAAGGAGAAATTAGTGCATAAAATGGAGAAAACGAAGGAAGAATTAAGTAACAGCATGCACCGAGAAAATGATAAGTTATGGGGAACGATTATCGACAATAAAGAAGAGGCAGATGACAAGATTGGAAAGTTGGACAAGAATATTAGAACTGAAACCCGTCTAAGAGAAGAGGCTTCTAACGAAATAAATGATAGAGTAGGAAGGATACATGACATCCACGAGCAAATATGTTTCCAGGTGGATAAGAATAAGGATGAGAACAAGAAACAGATAGGGGAAATTTGCAATAAACTAAGAATGCACGATCATGACCTAGAAGAGTTGAAAGAACGTGAAACACCTCGAAATCTTCAAATCGGCTGGGAAAATTGCATGTGGAATCAAGAGATGCCATACAAATTTGAAGGCAAGAAGCAAGAATCGCCAATGCTATTTTTGAAAAATATAGAAGAATATTTTAATGACATTAAGGACAATAAACAAAGAATGCGTTTGGTGAGAAAGATGCTTAAAGGAATGCCGAACTATGGTACAATTTAGTACAAGAGCAATGTACCGATTATAAGCACTTCAAGGAATTATTTACCAAACAATATTGGAGTGATGTCCAACAAAATGTAATAAGGGAAGAATTTTCAAGGGCGAAGTATGACAAAACTATGGCACTTCGAGGAGATTTATGTAATGAAGAAATACCAAATAGCAAGATACTTCACACCACCGATGAATGAACAAGAAATAGTTCAATATTTAGCAAGGCAACTGGAGAATAATGTGGCAGAAAACATTATTCTGCAAAATATAGATAATATAACATCACTACTGCAATTTTAAGAAGATACGATGCATACGAACAGCATCAGAACAGTTACGAAAGAGAGAATTTAACCCTAGGAATTATGGAAATGACAGAAGGGAATATAATTACAGGCACGAAAGAGAGGACAATAGGAGAGACAATTATAATAGGAATTATGGAAATGACAGGAGGGATTATCAAAATCAATATCATCGTGCTGATAATCGTAGAGAGTATTTCCAAAATGGCAACAATAGGAAAGCAATTATAGATCGGGAAGAGAGAGGAACAACTTCCAACAAAGACGAGGAGGATATAATAATGGCTACGATAGGAATAGATTTAATTACAACAATCAAGCCAAGGATAATGAACGGGAACATCAGAATAATAGAGAGAATGAAGGAAAGGATCATCGTAGAAATGATATGCAAAAAGAAAATAGAAGGCCATACCAAGAGATCGTGGATGATCAGAATAGGAGAGTGAATAACATCCAGGTACGAGAAGAGAAGGAGGAACCGAGTTGTGGAAGGATTAGTTGGGTCAATGCTATCGTACATGCATCCCAAGACGAAGAAAAGAACACACAAAAGGACTTTGACAAGATCACCGTTCAAAATTTTTAAATACGAGCTTCCTTGTCAACAATGTAAAGACAAACTACCAACATCCTACGGAATTTTTAAAATTGAACAAAATTCAGAACCAGAAACTGCAAACATTTTATTACCTTTCGTTAACATTAGAATTAAGAATTTAAATTTATTAGGATTAGTTGATACCGGATCAGAAATTTCATTAATACAGGAAAAAATCATCGTAGAGAATAACGATTTATTTAAAGATGAGATCATCAGAATAAACAAAATAGAAGTTATGGCAGCAACGGATAAGAAGCTTAGCACTATAAATAGGATGCTACATACTGAAGCTAAGGTAGGGGAACAGATTTTTCAAACACAATGGTTTATAACTAACAATTTAAAAATGGAGTTAATAATCGGAATGGATTTGATTAAGCAATTAAAATTGATTATCGATGCGCAATATATGAAGATAAGAATTGGTAAAGATGAATTAAACTGGGTACAGCCCTACAATAAAAGATTAAATTTATATAAACCGCATATCCAGTATTTGAAGGTGGAAAGAATTTTAAAGGATGAGCAATTCGATATCAATCACATTGGTTACAAGCAAGAAGTTATAAACATTATACAAGAAAATTTGGTGTTGATAAATGAAGAACCTAGTGTAGCAAGTAAATATGTACATAAAATTGAGGTGCCTAGATGAATCTAAAATTTTCATACTTCTATAAGTTATTCTTATTTCAAAATTTAATTTTAATAGGTAGGTCAATTAAAGAACTTAATATTTTCTTGTACAAAAATATCTTCATTCTTAAATTGGGGAATTTGAGATGTTTAGAAAGAGGTAATAGAAGTATCGGACAGCTTACATGACATTTGGGTCATAAAAAGGGGTAATTTCTAGCTCGATACAAGTGCGAGACACAATTTTATATAAATATGGTTCACGATGTGTTTAAAATAAATTTATTTGGTATAAATTGATCTGAATATCATTTGCTAAGTTTGGTTTCATCATAAAAAGCAATTTGTTGCTACCAAAATTGTCAAAGATGTTAAATATCACCGTTTTCGTAGAGTCATTTTATTAGTGCAATTTTTACAATAAAATTCAATTTTTCAAAAATAATTTGGCAAGTAGACATTTCACAGGTGTTTAAACATGGACTATGTAGTTAGGATTATGTTAGGGATAAGGTATGTTTAGTTTTTAAAAGCAGGAAATACAAAAATTTAGTTAAAAGGGTTATAATATGGATAGTATAGACAATTTTCGCACACATTTTTGTTAGTGAATTAGTGACAAAACTTATAATAAATGATTCACAAGAAGAAAGACATTTAGAACATTTTGGCATACAAACATTTATAGTGCCGTACAATTTATAGTGTAAAAATCCCAAAACAGTGTTAGACGATGAGACATTTTCAATGCAAGACTAAATAACATTATGCATTGCAAATAAGTAGTGTGAACAATAAAGACAAGTTGTACAAACCTTAAACATAACATTTTATGTGCTAAAACATTTTTAATATGAATTTATTTCATATTTAAAATTTAAGTATGGTTACGTTGTAAATTTTAGATTTTTCACATAATTTTATACTTTTTCCATATTATTAGATTTAGTTTTTGCTCTTAAAGCAAATGATAGATGTTCTTTCACAATATAAATAAGTTTTTATAAGGATACAGCGTTTTATCCGCAAAAATTTGCTAAATCTAAGTTGAATTCTAGATAAGTTACAAAACTTAAAATTTTCATTAAATTAAATGTTTTGAATTTAAAAAGATATGTTTTCTTATGTAAATTGTCCTCAGAATTCCATTTTCGCAAGTAATTTTAGTGTAGCTTGTAAGGGTGTATAGTTAGTAGCTTATTTTGATTAGATTAAGTTGTTTCGTTTATTAGTGGTAGGATTTATTGCTTATTCGGTGTCCTTTTATTCGAAATTTCACATAGTTTTCATTTCTGTTTTAAATTTCATTTCCGACCATGTATAAGAAAGTTACGGCCAAAATTCCATTTATGTACAATTCTTAATTTTGATTAGCCAATCACATTCATTGTAAATTTTGCAATATGGCTGTAAAAATTGAAATTTCTGTAGCAACCAGAAACCTATAAAAGCAAGAGCTCAGGAAGTCACTCTCTCTCCAGTTTTTGTTCAAAAAGTGAAAAGATTAAAACAGTGTTGCTAATTTAGTGTTTACTTAACCTAATTTATTTTCGTCAAGAAAGTTTACGGTACGAATAATTTCGAGAGCACTTGTTTTTATAACTTCGGTCAAAATTTAAATAGTTCGGTCACCGATACCTGTCGTTGTTAATAAATTATTGCTGTACGATTAATTGATGTCACGATTTTGTGTAAAATTTGTTTTCATGTTTTCCGATTTAAAATAATACTGATCTACCAAATTAAATTCCATTTTATTTGGTGAAAAGTGTGAAAAGGACAATTCCTCTTAAATAAATATTATATTTTCGGTAACTAAAATAAAATTGTGTTAACAAAAATCTTGGATACTAATAATACATTTTAAACGATATCAGTCATAAAGATTTAAAACCATTTTAATAAAAGTTACCATAGTAAATAAGTGTTTGGAGGTTGCCGTTTTGGAAGGAAAACATCTTGAAGATTGGAGGTTGGTGTCTTCGAGAACCGAGATAGCAGTTGGATATTAGTAACAACAACAGCCGAGTGAACATTGCCTGCCTCCAGCTGAAGTTTGAAGACATCATTCAATCGACAGGAGGATTGTATCTGTGAGTTTTAAAATTTTTAACCCTGTTATTGGTATTTCCTGCAAATAATATTTGTTATATGTTATTAATTAAGAATTTTCAATTATTTACCTGTGTAAACACCTGTGAAGCAAATCATTTCCTTTTCTTTTCTAAATTTTCACATTTTGATCCAAACATTAAAATTTCTTAATTATTTGACAATTTTGACAGTTTTAATTATTTTCACTTAAAGTCAGTAACGCATGCGTTAGAAAGCAAAACTTATTCAGAGCAAATTTTATACGTCAAATTCAATTAAGTATAGGATATTTCTTATACAAAATATATTATCTTCAACTAAATCCTTGAACCCTATCCCCATTGAGATCCCCATTTGAATATAGTAAAGTTAACTAATATTAACATCTCAATATATATATATATATATATATATATAATAAATTCTTAATAACTAGGTATAGTTATATTTTAGGATAATGTATTTTAGTTAGTAATACAGGTAAAAGCCAAAATGTGATAATATTTATTACTATTTTTATATATTTTTTTTTTTTTTTTTTTAAAATTTTAACGAAATATATAAAATAGTAATAAATATTATCACATTTTGCTTACTGTATGCTACTAACAAAATACATTATCTTTAAAATAAATATATATATATATATATATATATATCATATATATATATATATATATATATATATATATATATATATATATATATATATATATATATATATATATATATATATATATATATATATATATATATATATAAACATGATCGCATTCCACGCAGGTCCGCCCATTCTCACAGATTGTCAGTGGTGTACGGTTTCGTATATCATCTAACCGATATGGCACTGACTGTTAAAATATTATCAAAGATTCCCAAATAGATATATTAGATCCAATTTGGTTTAACGTGATCTTTTCTTTTTAAATAACATATATACATAAAAGGATAATAATTTTCAAATTAAATAGCTAGGCGTCGATCACGAATTTAATGAACAAATTTGAGTAGATACCTGCTGCATCTGTAAATTGATGTAAATTACACATGACCTAAAATTATCAATCCAATCAAATTCCGTATTATAAATGTAACTGATTTAAGTCATTAACGGTACGTACTGTTTGAATTTCACCATTCACTTTAATCAATCCGTCTGTGGTCCACAGGCTTTTTCCACCAAACATTTTAATAACAAAAACATTTTATACTTATAAGTTTCTAAGAACCTACATTTATGAATACATCCTCTATCTATTAGGGCGGCCCATAAAAAATGTCGTTTTTAGAGTTTCTTATTGAGCCGTTCTGCTCCTATCTAGAAAACATTTTATATGTTAGTGCTATGTAGTATTAAAAGCTAATCAAGCAGGCGAATGTCCCCGTCTAATTTTCTTCTGGTAGTCTTTTGTTTCTAACTAGCAATAAACGTCAAAAAGGCTGACCAAAAATACGAAGTTTTGATACATTTGCGTCATTGCTGGAAACAAAACGTTTCTGCAACTGCCGCAGTTAAAAAAATATGCGAAGTGGAAGGAGAAGGAATAGTGAAACTTGAGTATTCCATAGAAATCGTAAGGCGCCATTTGCTTCAACTGGAAAAGCCAATAGAGGCTGTAGAGAAGTTCTTCACTACTTAACGCCAGCAATGGCAAAAAGGGGAGTTCAGGTTTGTGATCAACTGCTTTCCAATTCTTGGGATGAATGTTTCTTTAAACGGATCGTTACTTGCAATGAAAAGTGGATTTACTTCAATAATCTTAGCATAGAAAATCAGTGGATTACTGTTGGGCAACCTGCATTGCCGGTTCCCAAACGAGAAAGGTTCCAAACGAAGGTTATGCTTTGTGTATGGTGGAATTCTGAAGGGGTTATTCATCTTGAGTTGGTTCCTGATGGGCAGACGGTTTATGCTAACCTTTACAGTCAACAGTTGGATAGGATGCATGATGCTCCAAGTCGGCGTTACCCTGGATTGGTGAACAGAGGACGGGCAATTCTGCAACAAGACAACGCCAGACCTCATACTGCAGCTGATGCTCAACAAAAAATTAGGAAATTGAATTTGGAGCTTCTTCCTCGTCCAGCTTACAGCCCGGACCTTGCGTCTTCCGATTCTAACTTATTCCGATCGATGGTGCACTCCCTTCGTGGACGGCATTTTAGTGTTGAGGAAGTTGAAGCTGTATGCTGAGAATTATTTAATTCCAAAGATGCTACATGGTACCATCGTGACATTAAGGGTCTTTCAGAAAGATGGCGAAAGATATTTTACTTTAAAATGGTTTATACTTTAGTGAATAAAAGTTTTCATTTGTTATTTTATCATTAAATAAAGTTTTTCATAAAAAAAAACGTCATTTTTTATACGCTATCCTAATAAATTGAAATGTGTAGTTGAGTTTTGAATTTCAAAGTACTACAGTGATTTTGTATCAAAGTGTTTCAAATTACCTACCTCATTAAACATGGTTTTAAAGAGTCCAAGTAGATAGGTAGTATACAAGTTGGTAAAATTTAGGGAAGAAAAAGCTGTAAAATGTGTGACCACTCCGTTGACGTGTTAATGATGGTATGTGTAAGACACTTGGTGTTTCAAAGAGCACAGTAACCAAAATCAGAGAAGAAGGCAAAGAAGTCGAGAATGGAAATAGCGAGTGTTCTTCCCCCCTGAACAAACGAATAGGAAAATATTAAAAAACGGAAGTGGAGCCTTGTTTGCGAGATTGCTACAGAAGACGTATTACCAACTATTCCAAATACACAATTCCCATCCAACATTAAATAAATTAACGGTGTGCTTAAAGAATGACGGATTTCCATTTACTGGAAGTAAAAGTTCTCTTGCAACATAACTGAAAAGAAATTGAATTTAGGTAAGTGTTAACCTTTACGTTAAACGTTAAACTTGATGCAAACATATAATGTTATTTTTGGCAAAAATCTATGGACAATCGTTGTGTTTTAACTGAAAAATCGGAAATAACGCAGAAGCGAACTTCTTATATTCGACAAATAGCTCAGTATCCAGAAGAAAAAAGCCAATTGCAATCGTTTATATTGATGAGACCTACATAAACTCAAGTCACAACACCATACTCTTGGACAGATGGCACATCTGGAGGAGTACATGGTATAATAGGAAAAGGACCTAGATTAATCGTTGTTCATGCACAAGTAGCAAATAGTTTAATTCCAAACGCTCTGTTAATCTTTAAATCTGGCTGTTTGACTGGTGATTACCATAACGACATGAATAGCGAAAATTACTTTTAGTGGTTGCGAGAAAAACTGATACCAAATTTATCTGCAAATAGTGTAGTTGTTGTATACAGTGAGGACACAAATTCCGCCTCACCCTCTCTTGAACCGTTCCGTATATTGCGAAGAAATTTGGAACGGTATTATATGAGACAATTGTCAATTTTTGCAGTTGAAAATGACAACTTTATTTGTCAAAATAACAACTTGGTATAGTTTAGATTGTTTTTAATTGAAGTGGCGACCAATTTTAAATTAGATTTCATTTAAGTAGTTTCTGTCGGTAAGTATTTTATACCTTAATTATGCAAAAATTAAGTTTTGTTGCTATGGTTTCCTAATATTTGTCATTTTGAAACGTGTCTGTCAAGTGATTTAAAAACTTAGGAAAATATCATTTAAGTTAAACAACGCGTACGTTGCAAAATAAAATCGAAGCAGTTATCTTTGACGAGGCTAATCGGAATTATCATAATTCAATGAACGTTTTCCGGAACGGCCAATGTGCAAGGCATAATTTCAGAAGATAATATTAAGATTTCAATAATAATGTAACAATAATAATAGTCTTGCGAAAACATTATTGATCACCATTTGAAAATGAATGAATAAAATGTTTTCAAACTCGAAGTTTGAATTAAGCAAAAAAAAAACGAAACTATGCCAAGCTGTCAATTTGGCAAATGAAGTTAATGTCAACTTAAAAAATAGACATTGCCTCATATAATACCATTTCAAATTTCATCGTAATATACCGAACGGTTAAAAACTTAGAAGGGGGGGAGCGGACTTTGTGTCCTCACTGTACAATACTTCCTATCATAACACTAGTCTTGAAAAAAATATAACTTTTGCAAACCCAAAGAAAGAGATGCAGCACTGGTTAAATGAACGAAGCATTTCGTTTAACAATTCTTTGACCAAAGTAAAGTTGTATGAGATAAAAAAACGGCATAAACCACATGTAAATCCGATACATTAGTAGCCTCGTACGTTCATTCTGTTTTAAGATTGCCACCATATCCGCCAGAATTAAACCCAAAAGTGGGCTATTGTCAAGAACTGGGCAGCATATAAGGTAACTTTTAAATTAGGAGATGTGGAGCAATTAGTAATCTTTAAGTTTAGTGAAAATTATGAAGAAACCGAAAAAAAACTTGTTGAAAAAGTAAAACAAATTGAAAAGGAATTCTTGACAAATTATTAGACATTACAGTACAGCCTTTGATTATCAACATAGACGACAGTCACAGCGATATAAGTGACATTGAAGACAGTGAATATAATAACGATGATTAATTTGTTTTTAATTGCATTCGTTTTTAACATTTATTAATCTAATAATACAACATCATATTTATATTTATTAATAAAAAGAAATCTTTATTGAAAGAAACCATTATAATTTTATTTAAAATACATAAATGTATGTACTGCACTGACATTGTCCTTTATAATTTTTTCTTATTGCCTACTTCTTTTTTATTGCATTCGAAGAACAAGAATAAACATCTTTAGAACGCCCCTGGAAGTACCTGTCACCATTTAGGACGTTGCTTGCGGCATTTTCAACCTTCTATTTATTTTCGTTACGTTAAAAGTGCACATAACGTCAAATCCGCTTTTATACATGTTGAACCCACCTATTATGATTGGCAGTCGTGTTTTACATGACACGAACGCTAGAATTTATTTATATAATTGTTCGTTCCATATAATAATATACGGATCATTTATCTGAATATCAAGTAAAATCTATGTGCATGGAATGGAAATACCAAATAATAGCAACCTGTCTGATTACTTGTTTCCTAATACGAAAACAGTAATAAACATGAAGGACTGTAACTTCCTAGGGAATTTAGATTCTCACTTCTTCGAGTATATATTGAATTTCAGGCAAAATATCATTTCATCTACGGAAACTTTCAAAGTTATATTTCTAAGCATTCGAAAAATAACAAGTATTTGGTTTGAATACATGTGGAATTGAAGAGTATTCAAGTCCCCTGGGAGAGAGGATGTTAAAAGTGTTTGTTTGAATAGCGTGGTTTCCAATACCAATTTAATTTGTGAAACATGGGATGAACGATGCACTTTAATTTATGTGTGCCTATCACAAAGGCTGTATACGATATATCGATCTGAAAAAATTTAAAAACCTTTCAAAACTATTAGATAATTAAAAGAGGTTATTAACAATTTTATAGATTACACTTTGCATGATTGAAATACACTTGTGTTTGCATGCAAAATGCTCAAACAGAGAATGAACATTTAAAATAGCAGAGACCATTCAGTCTTTGTACGTCATAATTTTTGTACGTTTTGAATACGCATTTAATCATGTAATACCATGCTTTACGATGTCCATTTTGCTAGTAAAATTGGCTACTTCCGCTGGTATGTTACTAATTGTCAATATGTTTTATGTATAAAAAAAAAGTGGCTTGGAATAATTTTGTACTGAAACAATTCTCTCGTGGATAAGTTTTGCTCGATGTTCACGTTTTTAATTGGAGTATGCTTTCCGTTTTGTTTTCTGTAGTGGCATTACAATTTGTCAAAATCATACGGAGCGCCTTTAAATCTCGTCTACTAGATGCAGCCGTTATAATTTGCCTATCTTCTATTTATGATTACTACTTGACAGATATTATCCGAGTATTATAATTTTCACGCAATTGTTAATTTGTACCTAATAATAAAATCATAAATTCAGCAAGTGCAACTTGTTTCAGGTCAAGAAGTAAAGTAATAATAAATGACACAAACTGCCAACAAGGCCTACTTGTTTAATTCAATGGAAGCTGACATATCAAAATCACTTTCTCCATATCGGTATGGTGTTTCCGTCTGTTACGGCGAAAATGGTAGTAGGATCTAAAGTAACAGGTTAGCTCAGTGGTGTAAGGGGGTGGGCTCAACATTAATTTTGTAATTAGGATAGTTCGTAATACATAAGGCACAATAGAGGAAAGTCATGATTATAAGGGTGCCAGTTTGTTTATAATCGAAAATATATCGGGGTCTAAGCACCTAAATGCGAGTATTCCACAGCACAATTCAAAACAAACAAAAATCTTGCTTACCTTAAGTCCTATAAACCAGGTGAATCGGTAATATAAAAGCCTTGGTCCGGCGTTTCCTATTGTAATGAGCCAGAATTGGGTAAGACAAATTAATTGTTATTTTAATAAAAATTATTAAGATAATGTTTAAATAATAATTCATTTTATTCCAGTTCTAAATAAATGTAAATAATCAGCACTTTTGCGTGCGCACCGGTACCCCACTTTCACGATGTGCAGAAACGTTGCGACGTTTCCTACCAAAAACCCCACTCATTCGCAAGGTTTATAAGCGAAATTTTGGCACTTTTAAATTAATTCTATTTGTAGAACGCTTCTCTACAGATACTCTCCTGCCTGCCTGTTTGTAATAATTTATTATTACACCTGAAATTCTGTTTGTAGAACGCTTCCTACAGATACTCTCCAGCCTGTCTGTTATAATTTATTATTACACCTGAAATTCTATTTGTAGAACGCTTCTCTGCAAATACTCTCCTGCCTGTCCGTTTGTAATAATTTATTATTACACCTGAAATTCTCTATTCGAGAACATAACCGCCTGACCGCTCTTAAAGCAATTTCAATTGAATTAAATAGAATTCTAATACTCTGAAGTATAACCAATTTTTACGAAAATAGTTGTAATACCTAGAAATTCCTATTAACAAACCATCCTTAAGAAATTAATTGACGTCAAACAGGTTTTGCGTATTATACTGGTCTTAGGTAGATTGACTGGTTAACACCGGCGGTCACCGGGATTATTATAGGGCTTCTTCTAGCTAATGGGGCTCTAAGCCACGTATGGATGCTCAATCACGCGCTATACCTCAGAAAACGGAAATTTACAAATTCCCTCCTGAACCCCTGTATATAGTTCTATATATTCCGATACAGCTTTGAATAAATAGGATCTCTAAGATTCGTTAATTTAGACTATTGAGTCCACTGGCTTGGCTATTAACGAGATTATAAGCTAACACCAATATATCTTGAACCTCCTGTATATAGTTCTATATATTCAAAGTGTCCGTTACAACTTTGAATAAATAGAATCTCTAGAATTTGTTGATTTAGCTCGAGCTCCCTGCTTGGCTATCAACACCTATAATTTACTCCCCCTGTATATCACGAAAATACACCTGAACATCAAATCCAAATTATTACCGAAAACAAAACCTGAATTGTGTAAAACATTAAATTTATACAACAAGAAAGTAAATTTTACGTTTTACTTCAAAGTAAAAGAATTTCTATTTTACAATAAGAAATCCATTACATTAACGAGATTTCTTTGCGCTTTAACAATTAAAACTTTAAGGAAATTCTTCTTAAAGACAATAAAATTCGCTTTCGCAAATAAGTAACCACCTTCAATTAAAGTGTAAAGAATCATCCTCTTTATACCAATAAAACGAAGGTCACGTTATCTTTTAGTAGCGAATGAACTCTTATCAAATTTTCAACAACGCATTGTCGAAAATATTCCTGTATCATATGAACCATTACAAACCTTAAATTGCGAATTCCCAAAACGTTGAATAACCCTTGTACATAATTAATATTATTTATAGTAAAATTAGAATTAGTCTTTCCTTTAGTCCGTGTGTACAAACCCTAAAAAAAAAATTAAACAAATCACCTACAACCGTTGCCTAAGACGAATTTGTATTAACACTAATCGTGTAATTATCAAATCGTGTGTAGGGCCTGCTTTTCTTTAACATGTTCCGTATTTCAAAACGTTACTTAAAAAAATATAAGTAATAAAGAGCCAGTCCACGATAAAGATTTGAAATACGCCCTAACCTCGAATTCAACAAACATTGTCTTAAATGTAAAATATAATAACCAGAATCAACTTACCTGTCTAAATCACAGTAATCCTCCTTTTTGAGTTGTACACACATCCTTCTATTATTTTCACCTGAACACATTATATTTGTTTGCAAAGAAACAAAACCACAATTATTTTAATTTTTTTGAACACTGCATTATAACGCGCTTGTTTACAGAAAATTTCCAACCCGACCACAGATACACCGGCGACACCTGTCCTGCAACATTATAAATCTTAGAATTTATCGCCGACATTTCAACGACACCAGCATTACTCTGATGTACGGTGGGCTGCCCAAATACCAGGCGCTGTATTAGAAATTATTTTTGTTTATTTTCCATTTTGTTAAATTTGAATGCTTAATTTGTTTTACCAGAATATCATTTTTTTATATTATTATTATAATTCCAGAAGTTTGTTTTAAATATATGTATTAAACCTGGGTACGAAATTGTTTAACAGTTATATAAGTCTACAAACCCACTTCCCAAAATTCCTGACTAGCCGAGATTAAAAAGAAATCCACATAGTGGTAATTAGTATGGGTAACTAATAAAAGAAACCTGCTCAAAATTGTGGGCCTTATACTATAAAGCTTCAAAATATATGCACGTAATCAAAACAAAATGACTTGCTAACAGACCAGTTGGGAGGTCATTAACATTATTTTACGTTATGTAAAAATATTATCAGTGAAGTTTTATATCTTAAAATAAAATTAAGAAAACAAGAAAAAAAAATAGCAAATAACCTAATAGAGAAACATCTCACAAATTATTATGTTAAAATCTTTCATCCAAATCATAAATAAAAAATATATATATATATATATATATATATATATATATAAGAATGTTGTCGCTGTAAGGCCGTGTAGATCAAAAATTTCCATAAAAAGATCAGTAGCAGGAACGTAATCGAAATATTTCACCTCCTAAATGTATGTGATCCGTAAATAATGATAACGCTGTGAAGAAGGGCAAAAATCACATGTAATCATACATGTAATAACGAAATATAACGCTCAAGTTCATTAACATTGTCTATATATTATGTAGTATAAAAAGTCAATCTGAGTATTGGTACACGTAAATTTACTCACGGGGTGTAAATACTGGTATACACTGATAAGAATAAAAAAATCACGCACAATATGTAATATTACGACAGACGGTTGAATACACTTCAATGAAGTTATATTAACCGCCTGAAGGGCGTCTATGCAATACTATACACCAGAGAAAGCATTTTCATCTGCCTAAACAAATATAAAAAAACAACTTCATTAAAATCACCAAAAATATACAAAAAAATTGTTACTTTGATTCGCACAAAATTGTTCAGTCTATTTTCTTTCTCTCCATCTCACAGCGGTAAGGGAAATTCCCGTACAGTTAATCGGTGGGTACCAACGACTTTTCAATCTCCTATGCGGACACGACCCTGCAGCATTCCACAACTTTTCTGTCGTCAATTTCAACTAACCGCCTCTTTTAAGTGATATATGCAAATTTAATGACGAAATATGTAAGCTACGGCCAGGTGATTTAGTAACCGTTTCACCCGAATTTATCTACACAAACATTAATTTATTTACAAATCGTTCTCTGTCTATTATATACACAAAATTGATTTTAGCGCTCTATATTTATAACAACCTTTTGTCTACCTGAACAAGCTGTGGGCGTGTTGTAATGCACTTTCTTGATGCAAAAACAAATTTACCGAACTACAGCATATCACAATCCGCTTAAGCGCGATTTTACCCCAAGAATATGGAAATAACTAAAATAAACACTATCCCTTTTCAAGTGAAACGAAAACTTCACTCCTAACCAGGCAACAGCAATACAAAAATGTCACCGGGATGGTTGAACCGTAATCTATAGCCCATAGAAGGTGAACGGACAGATTTCCGCACGATAGCTTCAAATAACCCGGGTAGAACGTAAGTAAATTCTCTGCGATCGAGGACTACATTACTCACCCAACTTTCGACCTGTGCTCGTCACAACTTAACTTTACCTAACTAATCGAAACATAAAATAAATTTTCTGTATCTTCCCCAATCCTTCGCACCTCGCGATATAAACGCGCCAGGGCTACAATGATCCACTCCTTACCCTTGGTGAATAATCTACTATACATATGCATATGTATATATATATATATATATATATATATATATGAGATGAATCAATTTTAGTTTATACAATAAATTCATGATATGTTGTCATTTTTCCAATATATTCACCCACCAAACCCCTGAGTAAAGAGACTCTCATGTCGAAGGAAATAATATTTATAATAAAATGATGTAAGATACACAAAGATTTTAGTCAACAAGGTAAATAAAACAAATAGAATACAGATCCTGCCTGAGTTCCAGTGTTCCAGATTTTTTAGGTAAATAACATAATTTTCGACCTACTACGTCTTATAAATAAAGATAGACATTCAAGCTGAGCTATAAATCGCATATTGTTGATTAAATAATTAAAATATGTAAAAGCAGTGCCTACACACTACAAATTGGAATCCAAGCGAGTGAAGTTGTTTATAACAACCTAGATATGCTTCAATGTGACGCAGCAAGTGGCGCTCGATTTAGAATTTGGAAAAATTGATAAAATGGTTAATTAGGAAACGAATTAATAAAATTATCTTAAGTAAGGGGATGTTTGGTAATAAACAAAAACGTTTGTATATCAATAACAATCCTAACGTCAAAGTGTAAAGATGATGACTGAGTGACAGGACGTGTTTTAGGTGTACTCCGGCTTCTACCTTCGTTTAGTGAAACATGTGCGAGGGAAAAATAACAATTTCTAAATCAATCATTAATGCACGATAAGCGTGAGTTTTTGAACAGATTTCATAAACCATCGGTTTGAATATTAATAACAAACAAAAATTACAATAATGATCTAGTTAGTAGAATGTTAGTGAAGTGTGAAATGACTACATAGATACACAAATAAAAAGGGCGCGAAAACAGTATTGTTGCATTTCTATGCACTTACTATGAAAATACGCTTCCTTCGAATCCATGTCAGGTACCATTGTTGAAACTCATATAATAGTAAAGTAAACATAAAGCGCAAACACCACCATTTGTCTAAGGTTTTAACTCAAACGCGTAAACATTTTGTAATTAGGATAATTTATAAATCAATAATTTCTTAATCATTCCAGTAATGCACCGTTTTTGAACAGATTTTGTAACACAGGGGTTTGAATATTAATAATAAAAGAAAATAATAATAATCGAATCAGTAGAATTTTAGTAACATGTGAAATGGCTTTATAGATAAATAAAAAAAGGCGCGTAAATAGTAAATAGCTTTTAGGATTGTTATAGCATTGAATTACTACGAGATGTACGATTCCCTTAATCCCATGACAGGTACGATTGTTAAAACGCATATAATCGTTAAGTAATCTTAAACAAAAATATAGAGAACTAATGAAATCACTTATTGTAGCGCGGGGCATACGAAACAATCATAAATACGTATTTGTAACAGCAGGATAAGATACAAGACATGCCAGATGTGATTCATAAAAAAATGTACAGCTCTTAGCGAACAGTTGATGTTTAATGTACTTGCAATAAGCCCCTTTCTATAACAAAATCCAAACAATCATTGTTACAAGAATTCATTTTATTATCTTAAATGATAAAAATAAATAGTTAATCAAACCCGTAATCTAAAGTATAAATAAAGCAATCAAATAAATATAAATTAAATAAAAAAAATAACTAGCTTTAATTCGTAATCGAAAATTGAAACGGACAGGCCCCCATTGCTGATGACAGTTCAAGGAGTGACTGGCGAGTTGGTACCTAGAATGTTAGAGGTATGCATGGCAAAGAATTTGAAATTGCGAATGTAATGAATGAAACACAGCTTAATGTTCTGTGTGCATCGGAGACAAAGCGCAAAGGAAAGAATGCTGTGGATATGGGGAATGACAGTCTATCACTATGGTCAGGAGTAGAAGCTGAAATGCATAGCGCTAAAGGAGTTAGAGTCATCGTTAGCGAAAGAGCAAAAACATGTGTTAAACGGTACGAATTGGCATCTCCCCGAGTAATTGGGTTACAATGAAAGTAAAACTTCAAAAAATTTTTCTCATTGCGCCGGTGAAGGGGGAAAGAGACCAAGAGCATGAGAACTTCCGCAATGATGTAACGAATGTGTTGAACGTATGTAAGCCAAAGGAAAGGATGGTGATGTAGAAAGATGTGAATGGATAGGTCGGTGTACAGAGAGAACATACTGAACGCGTCCTAGAAAAGTTGGGATATCAAAGAGTCAATGAGAATGTTGAACGCCTGGTGAATATCTTGTGGAGATAAACCTAATATGCGGTATGCATAAAAATGTGCGTACGTATACATGGCAAAGAGGTGAACCTAAAAGTATGATTGACCTGATAGTGTGTGATGAACATTACACGCCTCTAAATATGAAATTTAGCTTTTTCAGTTCAAAATACTGTTAACCGATGTGTCGCACTCGGTATCTTAACCTAAAATCTACATACCGTAAGTTACACGCCTGGAAACAACACATTTGGCTATTTCAATTCAAAATACTGTTATACGATATGTCACAATAGAAATCTCATCCTAAAATCTACATGCCGGAGGTTACACACCTTGAAAGATCAGATTTAGCTCTTTCAGTTCAAAATACTGTTAAACAATACACACTCGATATCTCATCCAAAAAATTTACAGATTGGAAGTTACAATGCTAGAAACAGCAGATTTGGCTTTTTCAGTTCAAAATACTATTGGGTGATATGTCACACGCGATATCTCAACTTAAAATCTACATACCGGAAGTTAAATGTTTGGAAACATCAGATTTAGATTTCTCAATTCAAAATACTGTCAAACCATATGTCGCACTCGATATCCCAACCTAAAAACTATTGACCGGAAGTTAAATGTCTGAAAACATTTGATTTGACATTTTTCAGTTCAAAAAGCGTCTATGTTCTATTATTCAACAGAAACCCTCTAATGTATAATTATTGATTATTATTATTATAAACGATACTCTAATTATTTTGCGTCTTAAAGACATTTAAACATTCGAAGTTAGCAGCATTTTTATATCTCGATCACGTCAATATTGTGCCGACGACTGAATTTTAATAATGATAGTTTGTATATTATTTTTTTGGTAAATTTCGAATAATAATGATAAGAACATATACTATTCTTATGTCTGGATGTATTACAGTTTTGCATTACGCATCTATTTGCTTTTTTTAATGTACGATCTTTTACATTGTTTCATAAATACCAGAATAAATTTTACTTTAATTTTACAACAATTTCTGATAATGTTCTATAATTTTCCATTATGACGTATTATGTTTTTGTGTGAAAAAGCAAGTTTTTATTTTTCTAATATTATCTTGAAATACCGGATCTTGTGGTTTTAAGATAACACTTGTATAACCCTGTTTTAATCATTCTGTCAGCAACTTTTGATATAATGACATCTTTATTTAGCAATATTTTAGTCAAAAGCGAAATAATTGGATAAATATTACCTTGATATGTGTATTTATTTTTCCTTACCGTCTTAAACTTCATTTTTAGATTCTGCAGAAAGGGATTATGACGTTGCATTTTAACGATATGGTATTCGTTGTTATAAAGAACTGTTATGTACTTATATTACTCAATATTTAAAATGTTCAGAATGGAGCGGATATCAGTTTTCTATACAAAGTCATATATGTTTTTAGATTTAAGAAAATAACTGTACAAGCTTCAGTATAACATCATTTCCGCGAAATTATTAGATAATACATGCTACCATCTCTTATCAACCCCTGAGTTTGGAAGTTAGTAAGTTATGTTTATCTAATGAGATATTACTACTAAACCTCATATTACAACGTCGAATATTTCATTCATCCGTCAAGGCACGTAATCTAAATATGTTCAAGATGTAGTTCTTTCTTTAAAATGTATTTTGTAACAATACATTACTATTATCGTGTGTTTATTTACCCCCATGGTATCATCGCCATGTGTTAACCCCTATGCACCCATCTGTATGCAACCACCCGCATCTAGCATCCCCTTGTGCTTACCCCTATGCAGTATACAACCATACGCACTCATCTCCATGAGCTTACCGCATGCTATGTGAGTGCTATGCAGCCATCTGTATGCAATCACCCGCGCACAATAATCCCCTGCTTGCCCCTTATGCAGACATCAGTATGCAACTATTCGCACACCTCTCTTATGATGTCATTCTTAATGTAGCTTACCCCCACCACCAATACTAGCATAAACAATGCCCGCGTGGCCCTGCTGCATGCAACATCCATAGCCAGACGTCTAGTATGACGCGCACAGTCATTCCCTGATTACCCCTATACACACATTCGGTAGCAATCATCCACGCACAGTCATCCTCTGCTTACCCCTTATGCAAACATCAGTATACAACCATTCACACACCTACCTTATGAACGAATGTCAATGTAGCTTACCCTCACCACCAATACTTTCAATCAAATGATTAATGCTTGGTCATGTGACTGAAATGGCGCTTCTGATTGGCTGCGGGGACCAAACATGACCAGAACGGACCTTGGAACGCTCCATAAGAAATAACATGGGATTTTGAGGAAAAATTTGCTCCAGCCTGCCTAGCTTATCTACTATTGTTTGTTGAAACTGTCATCTTACATGGAGAAACTATTGCTGCCTCCTGTATATTTGAAGCTGCCTGTGAGTAAGTTGTAGCTTCTTCACTGTCTCTGTACAAATACTCCTATGCAAATTCTTTTTTTTACATAGTAACTTTTACTTAAGGCAGGAACTTTGTATTAGAAATATTTGTTTTTCCTTTTACGGTTATTATAAAAGGAGTCTCGAACGTAGTTTTTCGGGTTACTTCAAATGAAGACGTACAGTATTTGTTACACAGAGGTATCACCCACAATTTCCTAGAGCTATAGGATTCTACTTGACCAATGATTGTATTTTCCGTTTTGAATTCCTGGAGTTTTTATGAAGGTGACTACGCACACGATCATTATATTTTAATGTTTAGAATTCAAAATTTACTATTTAACTAAATTAATTTAGCTCAACATCGAATTTTATTTTATTTGAAACTCGATTCCTTTTGTTGAATATTATAGATACTAAATTTTTAGTCATTTATATGTTTCTTCTTTTATAAGCCAATTCAAAATTTCTCGTTCAGCTTTTCTTGGTACTCGCCCTTTTTGGTCTCTTACGGTTTTATTTCAAAAAATTTAGTCGCCTAGTTGCTATTAAAATTAGGTTGCTGCTTTAACAACTCTATATCAGTCTAGTGCAAATAATAAATATTCTTACCACGCTATCGAGGTGCACCAATTAGTTCGCTCGCGCTCCTTCCTATATTACGCTGGGTTAAATTGTCCCAGCCAAATCTTCTTCGGGTTTATAAAATCCGTTATAAGTTTACATTACAAACCAAACAGCAAAACAGGCTCTTTTCTTAGTTTGTTAAAATCCGTTAATGCTAACTGAAGTTGTCAACTCTTATTATAAAAAATGCACTTCTCCCGCTACTTCTTACCTTAGGCAAGAGGTGTGGCAAAATTGTCTGAAATTGAAAATTTTGATGTGTCATGGCATTTTTCAGAGAACAACTTAATTCTTTAATTATTTCCTAAAACTGTATTAGTAATCATTTCTGAGACACAGCCAACGTTTTCTATTAGTGGCCCACCCGGTAAATCTTGGCAACTTGTTTTTGTTCAGTTTGTTAATACATCACTTGAAATCCAATTTTGTATTGGTAACACAATATAAGACTGTTATTTTGGTACAATTAGTATCAACATTATTATTTCTTAAGCTAGTCTTACAAGTGTTTTAACTTTACAGTGTTTTCACCAAGTTCCACTGGAGATAATTTTAATGGTGTCTCGTATAGTAAAGGGAGCAGAATTAAAATTCTGATTAATTGAAGTTAGTGTCGCATCATCCGCATAATATGCATAATACATTTGACGGCAGGCTGTAGGGAGATAACATTAATAAAAATTAAAAATAGAAGAGATCCAAGAGTGAAACCTTGCGATTCAACACGTTTAGTACGTAATTGTCTGGATAATACGTTATTAAAAAGGACATCTATTAGTTGAAGTTGAAGCAATCCCTTTATACCTACATACATCTATTATAACCAATAATAGGTGTATTAATGTAGGTTATTCTGTGCGTTATCAGTTTCCAGTCCTTCGTCCAATGATTATTAGAACTACTACCAGTGCGACTGATGGTGGATTAAAGCATTATATGACAATAACTGCATCAATAGTACTACTATCACTATAATGAGTAGTAATAGCTACTAAATATAATGTAATGTTCCTTTTTGTTTAGTTTATTTAAACATATAGTACAATAGAATAACATCAAGTTCCATTTAAGTTAGTAATCAAATCACGTTTCTTTGATATCACTTTTCTTTATCTACGTATAAATTAGCTTTTTAAGGTTTTATATTTTATAAAAATTATCATAAAGAAATTTAGTACATATCAAACAGGACTCTATGTTATTTGCTCCAAAGCCAATAGTTTTCAGGATATCCACAAGTGATTTAGGGCTTTGTATAAAGTACCTTAACTAATCTCGGATTACTTTTGAAAAAGGTCTCTGTACTTCTTGGTCTAAAGTCTAAAGTTAGTTATCTAGATCTTTTAAGGTTGTTCTATTCCACAAAAATTTATTATAAAGAGAATGTCCATTCAAAGTAAAAAAGTTAAATTAAGCTTTACAACAAAACAGTTACGTTTTTTTATCATTAGTTTGTTAACGTAAAAACTAATCTACATTAAAACTTTCACGTTTTATACACTTTTTGTTTTTTAGAAGTTGTCAACTTTAATTACTACTAACTCATTTATAAGAAGTTATAACATTAATGCTTTTCTAACAGCACTTAATAATGATCTCTATAAACATTTTCAGTACGAAATAGAAACCTGCTCAATTATAAATATTTCAAAAGTAATTTATTTTAAAAATAGTATGATATTACCATTTTCCACTTTATTCGCCTTATACCGTAGAACATTAAGTATGGAATTTCTTGTAGGTTTATGAACAACTTTCTTGATTTAAATAAATAAAGGGAAAGTAATTAAAGTCAGAAAATCAATCTTCGGGTAATGAAATATTTACACAAATAAAAAACTTTTCATCTGTGATTTCAAGGATCATTAAATATGTATTCAGGTGGAACAAACAAGAAGCTAAAATTCGAAACCAAGTTTGTATTTCTTGATATCATGTTTCTAAAGTAACTTACAGGAGATCGTATTTATTTGTAATAAATCTTCTATATATATATATATATATATATATATATATATATATATATATATATATATATATATATATATATATATATATATATATATATATATATATATATATATATATATATATATATATATATATATACATACAGGGTGTCCAGTTTAAGATGAAATGCATGGGGATATTGGAAACCGTTAGAGATACGAAGATGGTTAAATGGAGAAAAGTTGCATCATTATATGCCCAAGAAGTAACCATGGTTACATGTCAAAAATCCTTCCATTTACTAGACACAGGGTGATAACTGAAAATATGCATTTTCTAAAATCGCTATATCTTGTTTCTTGCAAGAGATACATCCACGATTTTTGCAGGATGGGGTAACAGGTAGCGAGGATTTCAAAATGATTTTGAAAAAATCTAGGCCTATTAGATTTTGAGATAATGCACGCAACTTTCGATTTTCTTATGGACGCCATATTGGATTTTTGCATTTTGAATTCTTCATAAAAATGCTTTTCAACCATATATCATATGTTTATAATCTGCCAATGAGAAAGTGTCAAATTACACAATTAAATTTATATCAAAGCAACCTTGACATATTATGTATTTTAATTAAATGAAAATTAATCTACAAATTAAACTAACTATTGAGAACAATATTATTGATTATTAACATAAATCATAATAATAAAAGTGACAAAAACAACAAAAATAAAATTTAATATTATACTGAATTTTACTATTAATTAATCAAATGCTCGAATAAACCTTCATTCTCCTGTAAACACCATCTGCATCGAGTTAGCACTGCATCACAAGAGTTCCTTATCATCTCGCATTTTTGAATTCTTCATAAAAAATGCTTTTCAACCATATATCAGATGTTTATAATCTGCCAATGAGAAAGTGTCAAATTACACAATTAAATTTATATAAAACTAGGCCTTTGCCAATCAACCATCTATTCAATTATTGCAAGAGAAGGGAGGTTTATTCGAGCATTTGATTAATTAATAGTAAAATTCAGTATAATATTAAATTTTATTTTTTGTTGTTTTTTGTCACTTTTATTATTATGATTTATGTTAATAATCAATAATATTGTTCTCAATAGTTAGTTTAATTTTCATTTAATTAAAATACATAATATGTCAAGGTTGCTTTGATATAAATTTAATTGTGTAATTTGACACTTTCTCATTGGCAGATTATAAACATATGATATATGGTTGAAAAGCATTTTTATGAAGAATTCAAAATGCAAAAATCCAATATGGCGTCCATAAGAAAATCGAAAGTTGCGTGCATTATCTCAAAATCTAGTAGGCCTAGATTTTTTCAAAATCATTTTGAAATCCTCGCTACCTGTTACCCCATCCTGCAAAAATCGTGGATGTATCTCTTGCAAGAAACAAGATATAGCGATTTTAGAAAACGAATATTTTCAGTTATCACCCTGTGTCTAGTAAATGGAAGGGATTTTTGACATGTACCATGGTTACTTCTTGGGCATATAATGACGCAACTTTTTCTCCATTTAACCATCTTCGTATCTCTAACGGTTTCCAATATCCCCATGCATTTCATCTTAAACTGGACACCCTGATATATATATATATATATATATATATATATATATATATATATATATATATATATATATATATATATATATATATATATATATATATATATATATATATATATATATATATATATATATATATATATATATACATGTTTCTGAAATAGGGTTCAATTTCTACTGCATGTAGAACTCATTAAAATAAGACAAATGTTCCTATAAACATGCCCTAAAACGCACCCTTAAAACTTACAGGCCCTTGAAAGGGTTCGAATTAAACTGATTTTATCCAGTTATTTCAAAAACGATAAAAGATAAAGAGACGAAATAAAGGGAACATACATAACTTTTCACGCCGAGTAATATGAGCTAGGCCATTTTTCGTTATTCGAATCATATGCGTCCTTTTCAGGGGGATGAAAAGTGTATCAAGTCCCTAAAAAATTTTTTACGACCGTTTTGCAATTTTTTTTGACAAACTCATAAATTTTGGACAGTTTTACGTAAAAAATGTCGTCTTTGCGTTTTGAATTGATTCCGAAGTGAATAACAGTAATTTTATCAAATAATAATAATTTTCAAACTCATTTTACACAAAAACCGTTGCCGATATCGACTTACGCAAAAACGAAATTTTTTACATAAAACTGGCCAAAATTTATGAATTTGTTAAAAAAAATTGCGAAAAGGTCGTACAAAATTTTTTAGGGACTTGATACCCTTTCCATCCCCCTGAAAAGGACGCCTATGATTCGAATAACGAAAAATGGCCTAGCTCATGTTACTCGGCGTGAAAAGTTGTGTATGTTCCCTTAATTTCATCTCTTTATCTTTTATCGTTTTTGAAATAATTGAATAAAATCAGTTTCATTCGAACCCTTTCAAGGGCCTGTAACTTTTTAAGGGTGCGTTTTAGGGCACATATTTATATGAACATTTTGTCTTATTTTAATGAGTTCTACATGCAGTAGAAATTCGGAACCCTATTTCAGAAACACCCTGTATATATATATATATAATCCTAGGTCATTTTATTGAATTAACATTTGTGATTTTTTTTATCAAATACAAATTTGAAAAATTTTATATACATAAAAATATTCTCCGAATAGGATTCGAACCCATGTCCTCTCATTGACTAGACGAGTGCTCTACCAACTGAGTTACACAGGGGTTATGAATTCCATTCTATAGAAACTTAATAGGTATATAGTTTGTTAACAACAGGATATTGTGTTAACTTATATGGTAGCAGTTACTTGTTCATGTGCATATGTGTTTAACGACAAGTACGTAACTGATTGTTTTAGTACTAATTGCTACAAGCAAAGTTTAAATAGTAATTCTTGGTCATTTTATTGAATTAGCACTTTTATTCATTTTATTTATTTTTTTTATAATTCAAAATCGGGGAATCCTTTCATGTATATAAATTTTTTTTAATTTTATGCTATATAAAATGATTCATCAATGCTAATACAATAAGATGACCAAGGATTACTATTTAAAATTTGCTTATAGCAATTATTATTAAAACAATCATTTACGTACTTGTCGTGTGTGCAACCTTAGCAATAAGCGGGCCACATGATAATAGCACACATAGTAACTATTACCATATAAGTTAACACAATACCCTGTTTACAAAGTACATACATATTAAGTTTCTATGGAGTGGAATTTACAACCCCTGTAGAGCACTCGTCTACTCAACGAGAGGACATGGATTCGAATCCCATTCGGGGAATCTTTTTATTTATGTAAAACTTTTCAATTTTATATTATATATATATATATATATATATATATATATATATATATATATATATATATATGCGTGCGTGCGTGCGTGCGTGCGTGTGTGTGTGTTTGTGTTCGTGTGTGTCGGTGTCCAAAGCGTCACGCGACGGAAGAGTGTGGATTCGCTGTTGATTTTTCATTAAAATCATTTACACAAAAGTTATATGGTTCCAATACCTGCACAACTTAAAAATATTTTAGCACCTACAGGGTAACTCGTAAAAGTAATGGGGGGTATCAACTTTTTTATTTTAAATGGACCACCCTGTATATCATTACAGTTTTTGGATAGCCTAATGAATAAGCTTTTCAACGATGTACACATTTGTACATATAAAATGCAACGTTGCCAAGTTATTTAACGTAAATGTATTTTTTCCTGAATGTAAGGTTAGCGATAAAAATTAATTCTTAATCTAAAGTGAGACAAATTAGTTCAGGGATATAATTAAGCTAGGTATAGGCTTTGAAAAGATGTAAACCTTTTATTGATATATTGAATAGGGGAGAGAAGGCTCCGTGTGAAACTTTAGCATATTCAACGTACATCAATCCTCTTATTTCAAATGGAACACCCTGTATATTTTGATATGGGCGAATAGTACTCTTAAGGACCTAACTTTTATCTAAATATATTGATACCGCTAAAATGTATAGTTTCTAAAATATTTCCCTTTTTGTTTATTTTTCTATAATTATAATTTTATAACGTAACGATTTAATACAGTGCCATGATTTAAAAACAATAAAACAAAATTTTAATGTCAATTAGGCGTATTTTAACTTGATTTCTATCAAAACTACCTTTTCACTACATTTGTATTTAGAAGAAAACTAGAATGAAAAGAAGTTAACTCTAAATTTTAAAATGAAATGTACGAAGAACGAATTAATTCAAATGATTTACATAACAGAAGAAACCCAAGGTAATTGTTTACTTACTTCTAGAATTTACATACAAAAATTTAACGATGAACAAGTTCTTGAAAATTTAAAAAGTAAATTTGAGGATTCAGGATCGATTGCATATGAAAAGAACAATTGTCCAAAACCTGTAAACAACGAGGAAACTCAACTAGTGGTGCTTCAAGCTATACATGACAACCCTCACATAAGTATTAGAAAAATTGCAGTGGAACACGATTTACAGAAATCAACAATACACAATATAATTAATGAATATAAATACCATCCATACAAGATGAACATGATCTTGAAAATAGATTAAGTTACTGTCGTTGGGGATTGCAACAACCACATAATTTTTTAAAACAGCAATTTCCTGATCGTTGGATAGGTCGTTATGGGCCAGCTACATCACCCGATCTGACTTTCATGGACTACTTTTTATGGGGCTACATTAAAAATGAAGTTTATAGAACATCGCCGACTACTACAGAAAATATGAAAGAATTAAACACGCGTTTCGTAATGTAACCCAAAAAATGTTGCATAATTTACAACGTTCCCACAGCCAACGATTGAACCAGTGCATTGAGAAAAGAGGAGGCTTGTTTGAAACTTGCTTATAATTTTTGTAAGTGCACATTTGCATATGTTTGACTTACCTACTTCTTGTTCTTGTTAATTGTTTGTTTATTATTTCAATATTGCATTGTTTACTTTATCGTTAAAAATATTTAATAAAATTAATTATTACTATTACTAATCTGGTATTGTGACATGAAATCATGGCACTCTTATTAAATCGTTACGTATAAAAAAAAAATTATAGAAAAATGTAAAAAATGGGAATATTTTAAAAACTATAAATTTTAGCGGTATCAATGTGTTTAGATAAAAGTTAGGTCTTTAAGAGTACTATTCGCCCATATCAAAATATGCAGGGTGTTCCACTTGAAATAAGAGAATTGTTGTACGTTGAACATGCTAAAGTTTCACACGGAGCCTTCTCTCCCCTATTCAATATATCAATAAAACGTTGACACCTTTTCAAAGCCTAATTTGTCTCAACTTAGATAATAAACCAAGAATAATTTTTATTGCTAACCTTACATTCAGGAAAAAAAGATACATTTATGTTAAATAACTTGGCAGCGTTGCATTTTATGTGTACAAATTGTGTACTTCGTTGAAAAGCTTATTCGTTAGGCTATCCAAATGCGTAATGGTATACAGGGTGTTCCATTTAAAATAAAAATGTTGATACCCCATTACTTTTACGAATCACCCTGTAGGTGCTAAAATATTTTTAAGTTGTGCACGTATTGGAACCATATAACCTTTGTGTAAATGATTTTAATGAAAAATCAACAGCGAAGCCACACTCCTCCATCGCGTGATGCTTTGGACAGCCGGTATATATGTACAATATGCACTACTGCGCTGGTGATTTTAATTGTACCGTAAAAGGGCATTTATCAACGCTTTTAAGAATTTCAAAGTGCATTGAAATAACGGTTAATATTTTTTATTGCAAATTTAAAGAATTTTTTTAGAAAAAGGGGAAGGGAGAGGGAGATGGAGAGGAAGAATGTGTTTTACATTTGAGCGCAGCAAAGCGCGCCAGGTATGCTATATATATATATATATATATATATATATATATATATATATATATATATATATATATATATATATATATATATACAGTGTGATCCAATGTAGAGGAACCATTCAATAACTTCTTTATTTTACGATATATAAAAAAAAAATTAAATTATTTTTTGTTTACGGCCATGTGCTACATTTAATAGGGCTATCAAATTTTTTTTTCATTTCCGGTTAAACTGGAAACGAACACAACTATTGTTTTTTAAATGACACCCTGTATATTTTTTTAGGCTATCGATTCCTTATTATTTTTTCTTTCTGTAAATATAAAATTTTATGGGTATTATATAACAAAATTTTGTTGTAAATCGCGAAAAAATGTTTGAAGGAGTACAAGATCACTATTTAAAAAAATAGTTATTGCCATGGAAAACGTAAACAACTGCTTTGTGAAGTTGTTTCAGATTGGTTCACATCTTTCAAAATTAGTTTTTATATGTAATTACTTAAGCTGTGACGGCATTTATAATTACAACGTTATTGAATGCAATTATTAGGCAACTACATAATGAATAGTAGTAAAAAGGTCGATTTAATGTTAATATTTGGCGAGTGTAATCGCAACGCACGAAGATCAGTCGCACTCTATGCAGAAAGATTTCCTGACAGGTATCACCCTCCACATACCTACTTACACAAAATTGAAAATTCATTAAGGCAACATGGAAGATTTCCTGGAGTACAAATCCAAAATAGAGAACCCCAGAGAAATTCCCCGATAAACGAAGAACGAGAATTGCAGAGTTTAGCGTATGTTCGACTACATCCACGTTCGTCTATTAGGCATGTAGCTCAGGAAGTAGGAACATCATTTGGATATGTTCAGAGGACATTAAAAAAACACAAGCTGTGCCCCTATAAACCAAATTTAGTGCGACACCTACGTCCAGCAGATCCCGAACGCCGATTAACATTTATTTCGTGGTTAGTGGAACAACTGGAAGATGACCGAGGCATTTTAGACAGAATTTTATGGACCGACGAATCAAAATTTACCAATAATGGTGTTATCAACAAACCAAATAATCGTTTCTGATCGGAAGAAAACCCACATTGGACATTAAACACAAACCATCAAACCGTTTGGGGTACTAACGTTTGGTGCGGTTTAATAGGAAACAGATTATTGGGACCTTTTTTTTATGACGCAACTCTCACTGCAAGAAGATTTCTTCATTTTTTAAATACTGAGCTTTTGACCATGTTAGAAGATTTTCCACTAGCATTGCGACGAAGTATGTACTTTCAGTTGGACGGAGCGCCAGCTCATACTAATAACATTGTTAGTGAATATCTAAACGAAACCTTTAATTGGCATTTAATTGCCACCCATGGACCAGTGGAAATACCGCAAGATCGCCTGATATTACAGCTCTGGACTATTTTTTATGGAGCTATCTTAAGACACTAGTCTATGCAGATACGCCACAAAATGTAGAGGATTTAAAAAACAAAATCCGGTTGGCTTGTATGCAGTTAACACCCGATGTGATACATAGAACAACACAGCATGAACTTCTGAAGCGGCAAGAGGCATGTGTTGCACAAAATGGTGGTAATTTTGAACAATTTATAAAATAATTGTCCTGCATAGTTAAAAAATACGTGCTTATTACTTATTGAATTTTGTATTTTGTTTATGTATCTGTTTCCAGATTTCTTACTATTCTAATAAATACCAATAGCTATTTTGTTTTTTAAATATTGGTCTCGTACGCGTTCAAACAGTTTTTTGCGATTTACAACAAAATTTTCTGATATAATACTCATAAAATTTTATATTTACCGAAAGAAAGAATAATGAGGAATCAGATAGTCTTAAAAAATATGCAGGGTGTCATTTAAAAAACAATGGTTGTGTTCGTTTCCGGTTTAACCGGAAATGAAAGAAAATATTTGATAGCCTTATTAAATGTAGCACATGGCCGTAAACAAAAAATAATTTAACTTTTTTGTTATATATCGTAAAATAAAGAAGTTATTGAATGGTCCCTCTACTTTGGATCACATATATATATATATATATATATATATATATATATATATATATATATATATAGAGAGAGAGAGAGAGAGAGAGAGTGACATAGAAAAAAGCAACAGAGGATACTAAAATAAGAAAAAAGTTTCTAAGAACTTAGGTTCGCAACTCCTTCGTTTAAAAGATATAGGGTGTTTAAGTTTAATTATTTTTTTTAATATCTTTTTACAATGATGTAATAAGCGGACGAAATTTTGTATACAGGGGCTTTTTATCACGCAGAATTCAATATGACCTTAGTTCTTTTATTACTGATAGAGGGAGCCACATACAGGTTTCCACTTTGTTTGAATCGGTCCTAACTTTTTTGCCTTCACTGTATGTCATTGTGGACTGAAAAAATTTTTTTTTCCATCAGAAAGGTACACCTTATTGAAGTCGCTAGGACCAACGGTTTACGAGAAAAGTGCATCCGATGTATGCAAATTATCCAAAAGCGCCAAAGTAACTTATTTGTAAAAACAATGACATAACACTGCAACAATTAAATTTTAATAGCAACAATGAAGGGCAGTGATTAAAAAAAACATTAAATTTTTAGAAGATGTTCAAATTGTTGTCCTTGTACTTGAATACATTTTTCAATTCTTCTTCCTAAGGATTGACGGCATCTTTGAAATGTTCCTGGGTTATTACGGAATCTATCTGCGGATTCCATAATTCTTATCCATAGTTGCTCTACATTATGTATTTCTACATAATAAACATCATTTTTCATGAATCCCCAAAATGAAAAATCGAGGGGATTAAGGTCGGAGTTACGAGCTGGCTAGGGTACAGGTCCCCCTCGATCAATCCACGTACGGCCAGATCTCCTATACAAAAATTATACCTGCCCACCCATTAATAGAAAACCCATATTGGTGACTCCTAATTACGGTTTGATGAGGATTTTCATCACTCCAATGGTGCATATTATGTAGGTTCAGAACACCACCACGGCAAAAACCAGCTTCATCAGTAAACAAAATTTAAGAAAAAATATCGTGTCTTTGATGCCCCTGTATACAAAGTTTCGTTCGCTTATTACATCATTGTATATAAATATATAAAAAAAAAACAAAAAAATAATTAAACTTCAACAGTTGCGTTGCGGACCTAAGTTCATAGGAACTTTATATATATATATATATATATATATATATATATATATATATATATATATATGTATATATCATTTACCTTTATGGAGTTTTTGAGTAATAAATGGAAAGATTTCATGAATAAGAGATTATTAAAAAAAAACTAGGAAGTATGTACTTTTTGCGAGAGTTAAAAGATTGTTACGAGTTTGAAGTAAAATTTCTGTGGAGGTTTCAACTGATTTAAATGCAATACGTCCCTTCCTCTAAAATTAGTGATTAGTAGAAAGTAACGCATAGGTTAGTTACGCTTTGCGATTATTGGCGCGTAAAGCTTTATGAAGTTTGTGAACGTTGTTAAAAACTTTATTTTTATTTTAGTCATTATTAAAAAACCAAAAATTTGGAGGTATTGGAAAAGTGATAATAAAAAAAATTTAGTTGATACCGCACGTTATTATGTCAAACAATATGTAAAATAAGGTGTCCTTAGATCAAGCGTAAGCACTGTGGTGGCTATAACACCGACACGGTTTTTTGATGGTCCAGATCGCGCGACGATGAACACTACACCGACGGACAGCACGCCGTCTGTGCCCAAACCGCCGAAGACTGCACTGGGATACTATGCCGACTGTGACCATATCGCGGACTGCGACAAAATGGGAAGCCTATATCAACTGTGCCCATTTCGCCAGCGAAGTTAAGTTTATCTTATTTTTTCAAGAAGGAGGGGTGAAGTGACTATAAAAATAAAAAATTAAAATTTAGCAATTGCAAGCTTGTCTCGTATAAAAATTGAGATAAAATACCTGACGAAAGGGGAAAGGGGAACCGTGTGTAACTAGCTGGAGATATCGGAAAGTTGTTGAGGAGTCAAGCAAACGTAGGGTAACTGAGTGACAGTATAGTGGTACTAAATAGAGGAGTGTACTACATCCATTAGTTGAGAGGTGGTAGAAGAGAGTGTAATCCAATTCCCAAAATATTAATTTTGTATTTTAACCTTGAACTTTTTATACCTTAAACTTTATTAGTCCTTCCTTTATATAGAAATCCATCTAGCCGTTAATTATTCAAGTATTTTAGTCCGCAGCTACCAATAGCAACGCTAAAGCTACGAATGCAATTGGTGACCGCCTAAGGAGTGTTTACATATAACCGTAAGTCACCCTTCTGGACAGAACCGAGTTAGTAGAGTAGCGGTAACACAATCTGCTTAGCATTCGAAAGGTAATGGGTTCGATTCCCGTTACCGTCTACCCTGTGTGAGGTTTTTTCAGGGGGTTTTTTATGCACATGTAGCGGCATGGTCACTGCGTATACTCATACCATGTGCGGCTATTTAGGCAAATGCGGGAGTATTATCTCCCCCCTCCGAACCCTAACTCCCTTCCTGACCGCACCCATCCTTAATCCCACCATGCATATATACGTAATATATGTATGTATGCTTGGAATCCATGATTGCGGCTGAAGGAGCTTGGAATCCCTTTTGAGAAGGAAATCAAACATGTGGCCTTTTCCTTTTCTTCTGGACCCACACTTCTTTGCATCACCTCCGCTTGAGATTTCACACTCAAGACACGATTACCTTCAGTACCAGACCAGAATCCGTTGAAGATAAGTCTTTCGTCACGTACCTCTCGTCAACCAAGGAGACTAATATACACGACACACGCAAATCTACACGCCGCCGTAGGTATATAAAACGTGCAAGTTAAGGTAGCATCTTAAAGTAACAACCGGTCCAAACCCTGCTGCTATTTTCTATCATAAAAAGTGTTAAACATCAGCTCGTGACTGGAAGTGAGTAATATTTACACCCACTTAACCTACATGCTGTTTGAAAAATTACGAAGTACCGATAGAAATACCGATGCAGAGTTATTTTCACTGGCAGTTCTGCATATTTACATAAAGTACGTATCTACTAATTCAACTTGTTTTATTTTATTTAAACACCCGCTATTCAAATCCTAAATAAAGTGTTTCCTGAGTTTTGTAAATATTTTTTTTGAAATTTGCTTCCATTTTGATTCTTTAATATGTTAATGTTTAATGATGTCATGCATATCACTCTTACAAAACGTATCAAAAATAGGATGCGCCCAGTGGAAAACTTTGATGTGAGCAACTTCGCGACCATATTTTTGTCAGTCGCGCGTATTTCAGGGGGCGTACATGCAAGATTAGCTTGACTATCTTCCATTTTCGTGTTTTGCGACAGAATTTTGATGAAACAAAGGGCGACTAGATCAAAGTTTCACTTTTAAAATTAAGAGATTACCAACCGCCACAACAATATAAATCAATTAAAGTAAATTTGTTTGTTAAAAACGGCATAAAAAGGGTAGATTACAAAAAATAGAATAAGAAACGTGTTTCATAAGGCCTTGAATCACTTATTCTTTAAAAAACTCGTTTTTTTAAACTTGACTTCGTGCTTTAAGACTGGTCTTATGAAACTTGTTTTTGAATATACTATTTATACCACCTGAGAATCCATAAAAATCCATTAACCTATCCAGCGTAATAATTTAATTACGGACCTCAAATCATTTTACGAAATTAATGTAAATTATCTCTGTTTGTTTGTTGTTGATTTTGTTCAACAAATCAAAGATATCGCTTTGCAAGAACTTAGAAGCAGTAAAGAATTTTCTGTACAAAAGATAACTGAATGCAAGATCGATAACATACAATTTAAAAATCTCTTTAAAAATAATTTGAGAAGAGAAATAAATATAAATCCTTGCAACACAAACCATGTATGAATGTCCTGTTGTTTGAGAGGTATTGCGTTGAAATTCGTAATTTTAACAGAGAAACATAGTTTGTGTAGAGACATTCTTTAATCTACAGTTAAGGCCTACCGTTGTTAAACACATTTTCCTCACACACCACCGACCAAAGGTCCATATCCAGGGTTCTTCCTACCATTTTATTTGTTGCTGTAAGTTATAGGGAATATACGTATAAAGCCATTTTTAGTATATTCGTCTGTGTAACTAAAAGGGTAGCGAGCAATTTAATACTACATGAACTCTACGGAAAAACTCAATTTGTGGTTGACTCTTACAGTACCTCCTTCATTACACGGATTATGTAATTTTACAGGATCACGAGGAAATACCGTTGAAATATCTTCAACGGTTGGACAAATGAAGTGGTATCCGGGTTACGTGTGCCTCATAAAATTAACCAGGTAACTCCCATTTGGTTCTATGTCCAACACTTGTACAACGCAATATTTATGAGATTTTTCTATTAAAAGTTTAACCATAATAAAATCATTTTTTGACAACATTTTCGTCTTCTAGTTATGTAATTTTGAGTGTCTGTATCTGTTAATTCGAAAGAGCCTGTAGAAAGAAACCTATGACAAATCGACCGAATCGGAATCATCATTTAAACGCAAACTTTTCTTTCTATTCATTGACGTTCTTTATGATTTTTTTGATTGCGTTTTCTGTATTTTTTTTTCACTTCCCTTGTTACTATCGTCTTGGACCTCTTCCATGCTTGGAGTGCCTGTTAGTTCTTTGTTTTGATTTATTTTCTTTTCGCTTGTGTTTTTCTAGTATGGTGCTTTGGAATATGAACGCACTTGATCTGGAGTTATGGCAGCAGTTTTTGACTCAGCAGACTTAGATGCTTTTTGTAAACGGAGTATCCAGAAATATTTTCACCTTCGCCTCCTTCATTCGGGACATCGTTTGAAGGCTCTATCTGCTGATCTTCTGTATTGGGATTAGATCTATCAGTTACAGAGGCTGATGCAAAATCAGCGTCGGAAAATACATTAGGATTGTATGGATAAATTCCTGTACGTTCAAACTCTTTTGGTAATATTTACAGGGGTGAATGCCATTTGAAAATTTCGAACTGCAAATTTTCTCTTTTAGGTGTTCCGTCTAGGGATTAATGATGTTTTCCATATTGATGGCAGTTTCAGAACATTGTCTCTTGTGTTGAGATTATGTGGGTGTTCTCCATCTCTATGGCTTTTCTGATCATTCTAGCTGTGAAGTGCTCGATGCTTGCCAAAGTTTTGCGTGCTCAAATTTAATTTTGTGTCCTGTTGTGGTTACGAGATCTTGTCCTTAGGATTTCTTAAGATCGAATGAATCTTTCGATACGCCGTGAAAGTTGTATTGATTTTATGTTTTTTAATAATACGGCTAATCTTGTCCGTTGTCCCTTTGATGTATGGTAGGTATGCCGTGGCAGTTGCAGGATGAGCTGGTTCTTTGTCTTCTCTACTTGAAGGCCTCAAAGTCCTTTGTATGTCGTGGTGGTGGAACCCATTTCTAATCAAAGTCTCTCTTATTTTTGTCATCTGTTCTTTCATGTTGTCGGCGTCTGCTAATTCCTTCGATCGATGGATCAGCGTCTTGATGACAGATTTGAGTTGACTTGGATGATGATGCGATTTGGCATTGATGTATCTCTCCGTGTGGGTAGATTTCCTGTAGACCGTGTGGCCTAGGCGTCCGTCTTCATTCTACTGAACTAGCACGTCCACAAACGGTAACTGATCATTTTGTTCTATTTCCATTGTGAACTTGATATTTGTGTGCACGTTATTGAGGTGTTCCAAAAATACCCTGAGTGCTATCGTATATTGAACAGATCAACAGAAAAATCAGCGCAAGGATAGAAGAACACAAAAACGCGGTTAGCGTTGGCGGTTGGCCCAACACGTAATCACAACAGGACACAAAATTAAATTTGAGGACGCAAAAATTTTGGCAAGAATCGAGCACTTCACAGCTAGAATTATCAGAGAAGCCAGAGAGATTGAGACACACCCAAATAATCTCAACACTAGAGACAATACTCTGAGACTAACATCAATATGGAAAACAACTAAAATCCACAACACCTAAAACAGAATCAACAAAAGAAGAAGTGAAAACAGGGAAGCAAACACTGAAATCAGTGAAAGTGAAAGCAGTGAGTTAAAGCAATAGGGTACATAAGCAGCAGCACACACAACAGGAAGTTAGTTCGGTTCGAGTAACTCGAAGCAGAAGCGCAAAGTTGCCAACCTGACTTTGCCGAAACGTAGTTTTGCAGTAAACGGTCTTTTGGAGACCAGAAGAGCTACGCGGATCAACACCCGAAAAACCAGCAGTACATACAACAGCCACGAAAACCTAAAGATCAATATCATATATATATATATATATATATATATATATATATATATATATATATATATATATATATATATATATCTTAAGTTCATTGTCTGTTCATTGACCTTAAACGTGTCACACTCTTGAACGGACGGACCATACACAGATACATCTATTATTCTTATTACTTGTTTTATCACCTTCTTCGAAAGTATTTTCCGTGGTTTGTGAGATGTTTTGACACCCGTTTCATCACAATCGTAAATTTCAAAAGGATCAAAGTTGTTACGTGCCATTACTTCCCGAAGTAAGTTAAATAACTCAGTTACTGTGTGTTTATTAAATGCAGTGGGCCTACTTAGACATGTACCTTCTGGAGTTCTTAACAATAAATAATTATTTCGGCTCATAAAACATCTCAGCCAATCACTTGGGGCAATTTGTTTATTCGCCCAAGTTACAGGTGTAAGCCCATTTGCTAATTCAAATATGTAAGCTAGTTCGCGAGCTTCTTTCGTGGTTAGTCCATAATTCATACTTGCTGCTTTCAGTAGATATCTCCTAGCAACTTTGCTTATATTTGATTGAAGATTTGTACAGTGCTAAAATTTGGCTGATATGTTTCGGCTTTCACATTCTTTCTAGATCTATCCACATATCTCCTTAAATTCCGTAGACTTTTCCAATTGTTCGCAGCTTACCACCACTGACAGCTTTCCTCGCTACCAGCTTCATTTGTTCAGGTACTACGATTCTTTAGTTTTTTACGTTACGTTACGTTTACGTTTACGCGTTACTTTACGTTTACGTTTACGTTTATTAAAGTTTCAACGTTTAGGTCATAAGTTTATAGAAATAAAAAGATACCCCAAAATTTAGTGCTTTGATGACTTATACGTTAAAGAATCCTTTGTATTACGATCAATTTCTAATTACTTCAATTTTTTAATTTTTCTACGTTTCGTAAAATTGACGTTTCAGTTACGTTTCTTTTGTTTATCACACTCACACGCTTCTACACTAATACTGCGCATCATGGCGGACGTAAATGATGTTTACGTTTATTCGTATGGTACGCCATACATTGTTTGTCGATCAAATCAAATATGTATCAACCCTCCTTCAGTAGCAACCCTTACCATGTACTTAGATACGCAATCATTAATCATTGTATAATGTATTTAATTTCTTTACAGTTCCAAAAAGCATAATCCTGAGATAATGTTACTTTAAAGTATTCGTTGTCACAAGTTTGTCCTATGCAACTCAATATGAATAAACGAAGCTCAGTCCGTTGGTTAGCATTGGTTGAGTGCCGGGCTTTTGGAAAACAGATAAATATAAAGGCACACTTGGTTTATATTTATATCGGTTTTAGTCCAAGAAAAGAGGTGCGATACAACAAGAAGTACACAAGTGTTTAAAAAAGGAACTGTGGTAGACATGGTCCAGGAAGAGAACAAGTTCAGTTACGAATCAAATCTAATCCACTTAATAAGAAAGAACTTAGAGATTAACACAATCGGTTTAATTCGTACAAAAAAGGATAACCCAACCCTTGAATATACACAGATCACCCTATATAAAGCATTTCAGTTTACAGAGCACAAATATCAAAATTAGAACGTGGAGTACTCAGTATAACAGCTATCGAATTACCAAAAGTACAAAGTTCAAATCTAAATAACTAACTTCAAAGCGATAAATGCAAAGATTGCAACATGCGTTGTAATACACTTAAAGTTTCGAATATTAGTTTAGTTAATCCACATATAGAATAGTTACGTTTACGTTTACGATTACATATAAATCGTTACGTATACGTTTGACGTTTACGTTAATTACGTTAATAAGTTTACGTTAAACAGTTTACGATTTTAGGTTACGTTTACGTCAGTGTACGTTTACCAATGTCCACCGTTTATTTTGAACACCCACAACTAGAAGACATTGCATGACAACTGTGATTAGTATAGACGTACCACGCTTAAAATACTTTATTTAACATTTACATTTACATTTGTCACAAACGTTTGTCCATATGTACAAAGCTCCATCATGAATTAATCGAAATAAAGTTACCAGTGAGTTGTGTGTATATAGAAGTACCCGAGCGTCTTATTTGGACTAAACGTGCGTTCTTTTAGTGAGAGACCAAGCTGACTGTGGAATTACCACTTGAGTTATCTTCGAACAGGCTGTCGTAAATCACCGTTTAACATTTAATAGATAGAAAGAACTGTTAGCTATTCATTCATGACTCCTGGTGCAGGAAAGCATAACATGTGCAGGTGAACGATCCATTAAAGCATTATCCAGAAGAATCGGAGAAAGGACAACAACCAATTCCAGAAGAAAACCTAGAGAATCAAGAGTTTTAGATACGTGCCAAGTACAAATTGTAGAAAGTATATTCAGTTAAGTAATCACTTGAAAGGTGTAGTAACTGTTAAGAAAATTTGTACTCACCTCGTCAAGACGAGAGAGCAGATGTTTGTTAAAAAACTTTCATAGCGAAAACTAAATTACTTAGTATAAGTTTAGCCGAATTTTGAGATTGTAAGAACAGCACCAAGCTGTATGTAACTTTATCAAATAAATTTTGTTAAAATCAAAATGTCGTTGCCTTGGAAGCCCATAAGAAACGTCACCTGATACCTTTTCACCTGTTAAACCAATAAAAGGTTTTGTTATTTATCTAAATTTTAAATTGCCTGCGTAAACCTCGATTCATTTTGCGCAGTCTTGTCACATTTCTCAAACCGTACCCAGCATAAGGTATGTTGTCTACCAACAGGGATAAGAACTTTTTATATTTTTAAAGAACGTAAGAATACTAATTTAACAGGTTACAGTAAATCCAAAGGTGATACGTATTAATATTTAGTCAAAACGATGAATGAGAATTAAAGAAGTTAAAATTAATATAACTGATCGACCGTCAACAGTAAGAGCTAAAGTAAAAATTTTAAAGCTAATAATTGTGTAATTAAGATGTATATCACACAGAAAAACGGATGAAATAAAACAAAAATTGTTAGGATAAGTTCTATAGCAATTTACGTTAGATGGACGATAATAAGTCGCACGCGAAGTCACAAATGTCGTGAACACATTTTAGGAGTTTTGACACATTAGTTACATGCATTACAGCGCTCACATTTGCATTTCGCACCCACAAGCACTCACATTTCCTACACGTGACACGTATACTATCTTGCAGATCACACGCTGCAGGCACTTACGCATGTCGATAATCACGCATACGCTTGAACACACACATTGTACAAATCACTGCACTGCACGCGCTAGTTTACATCTAGTAGCAGAAGATACACATTTACATTCTTAAAGATTGATCGCACGCGTACGCACACGCACTGCACATTCACACGCACATCCAAGCACACGCATACACACGTATACGACAGCGACACATGCATACGTTCACATACGCACACACTAACACGAACGCACACAGACACATGCACATGCACCTCACAACGATCCACCACAAGCACTCACATACATGCACACGCACACGTATACAGCCAAGCACACGTATACCGCATAACACGCACCACACATGCACGCATACATACATTCACACTCGCACCTGCACGCACGCGCATTTCACATCTACACGCACATCATGCACACGACACATTGCATTTAAGATATACACGCACTGCTACGCACCACTCACATACACACCACACCACAACGCACACGCAACGCAACGAACACATACGATACACATCACTACATGCAACGCACACGATACGCACACGCAACCACAAATCGCAACACATAACCACAGCTACTACGCACATCACAGCACACACCACAACGACATATTCACACTACTCACACGCTACATCCACACGCACACGATACATCGCACACTCACACGCACACGACACACAGCATCACAGCACACACATAGCATACGCACACTACGCACACGCATGCACACACGCAACGCACACCAGACATCACCATCACTACGCACACATATACGCACACGCACACACACCACACGACACGCACACGCACCCACGCACACCACACACGCACCACGCACACAGCACACGACACACCACGTAACGCACACGCACGCACGCACGCACATCACACGCACACCACGCACACAACTAACGCACACAGACATCACGCACACGCACTGCACACGCACACGCACACGCACAGCACAACACGTCACACGACACACGCACACGCACACGCACACGCACACGCAACGCACACGCACACGACACGCACGCACAAGCACAGCACACGCACACCACACACACGCACACGACACACACGCACACCACGCACACGCACGCACACGCACACGCACAACGCACACACGCACCACGACACGCATGCACACACACACGCACACGCACACGCACACGCACACGCGCACGCACACACACGCACACGCACACGCACACGCACACGCACACGCACACGCACACGCACACACACACGCTTCGCGTCTTGTACTTCAAGTTTGTACTCGCCCGGTAATACTAACATTATGATACTTTTATTTTAATATACTAATGTATGAACAAAAATTCACAGAAAGCTTCCACATTGAAATGTATCAACCCTCTCTAGGTCATAAGTTTATAGAAACAAAAACATACCCCAACATTTTAGTGCTTTTGATGCACATATATGTATATATGTATATGTATATAAATTAAAAAGAGATCCTTTTTATTACACAGATAAATTTTCTAATACACTACAATTTTTAAAAAATGTTTCCACGCACCTCGTAAAAATTATAAACATTTCTGGAAAAACAATTCTTCTTAGTTTATCACACTCACACACATAAAAATACATGCGCATCATGGCGGACGTAAAATGATGGTCTACCATTCGTATGGCTGACGCCATACATTGTCGGTACACGCTTCGCATCTTGTACTTCAAAACTTGCACTCGCCCGGTAATACTGACATTATGATACTTTTATTTTAATATACTAATATATGAACAAAAATTCACAGAAAAAAATAAAAAACAAAAACCGAACACTGAAACCTCTAACTTTTTATGTCGACAAATCTAAGCCTATAAAAAATGTGTAAATGCAACGGATTCAGACGGAATTGGAACAAAATACGTCATATAAGCAAAGGTGTTAACACTAGCTTGTGCTGAGGTCGTGAATATTATTAAAATTGTGTAGATAAGGTAATATGGTGTCCTGATCGCGTAATGGTTTGGACGCCACCTTGTCTTGATCCGGGTAAAATGTATGCAAACAAAAAGAGGTACACGAACATAAAACAGGGAAAAATACTTGAGCCTACCTTTTTGCTTTCCACCAACAGTTTCCTGGGTCGAATCTGAAACGTAATGGCACAAAAACACCACAATAAAGCTCTAATTATTCGGCAGCTTTTACATTTTTATTAAATTCGCCCTTGAAAATTGTTGCTGAATTAGAACAATATTTTTGCAATCAACTTTAGTTTGTTCTCTAATTCAAGTAAAACTACCCACGTCCCTATCTTCAATGACATAGGCTCAAATGATATTACAGTAAACCGCAACCTAAATGATACAGAATTTGAAAAGGTTAACGTCGTTGATCATCGGTGTACTGTTTCAGTTATAAGAAAAATTTAGTACTTAAAAGGAACAATAATTTAGTTTAACACACATCTAAGATACGGTAAAACAAATAATCGCCCACGTTCATATTCAATGTCAACATATCAACAAAGAAGTTTTTATCGCCGAATACGGTTAAAAGAAAATAAAACACTCCTTAAATCTACTGAAAGTGTCACAAAATCAAAGATTCCTTTTTAATACGCATATATTATAAATGACCATTAAAACACGCCGAAGCGTGCGCAAATCGACAATTATAGCACGGCGTGCTTTTGCTTTATAGTTTGTTTACTAGGAAACAGTATCTGACATTAATAAACTTCAATATAAATCTTATAATGTACATCAAATTTTCACCATTTTCTTCCTAAGTATGGTAGCTATCAAAGGATTCCAGTTACAGTTACAAAAGTCTTTTTTCGCTCAAAATCCAAGGATTAAATCAACTTTTCGTATCCTTCAGTGTAGGTGTTCTCTTAAAATATAAAAATCTGCCATTAAGCTTAAACGATAAGAAAATGTCTTCATGTGACTACCTGATAAAAAACTTAAGGAATAAAATCGAAATGGTAATGATACTATCTAAGAGGATCAGTTTCCATGCGTACTAATAAATAGTGTACAACAACTCGTGTATAGTGCGCTTTAACATTACAACATTAATGAAAACTCGTTATCACTATCATTTCTTCAAACTTTTGCGTGCTCAAAAACCTTAACTTTACAATCGTACTTGTAATATTACTATTCTTCACAACGAATCAACCCAAGATCCCAATAATTAATAGTTTACACCAATCATCAGTTCTACACTAAACATGTAACTTTTACAAAATACAATCACCTTGTATCGCGTACTTATATTCTTTACTAAGACGAATCAACCAAAATAACAATAACACTTGAATAGGTTTACCACTCAACATTCACGTTGCTTAACCAACCCCCTCCAAATGACTAAGTTTTAACAAACCGTTCACATGTATTTTCTTCTAGTTGATTCTAGTGCACCGGGAAAACAAAATTAGTACAATAAAGTGTGTTCTGCAAACTCCACCATAAAATACGCTTCACAAAACTGGATAGCATTTCAAATAATCAAAATATTCATCAAAGGAATAATATGTATTTACTAAAAGTATCTGTTTCACAGCCGTTTTAAATTTTTTATTCAAATTTTCGAAATTTATTTCCAAAAACCGATTTTTAAAATTCATGGCTGTTTGCTAATATCTAGAAATCCATTTGTTGCAGAAAAAAATTTATAAGGTCAAAAAATACTCACAATTTCAATATTGATTACATAATATAAGATAAAATGTGTAAATGTCATTTTAACACCATAATTTAAATTTTTGATGTTGAAGTATTGATACAATTTGCAGCGGTTTTTTTTTACTAATTGTTTAAAAAATTATCTAATTACTTTTATCATCTTTGGAAAGGCATTGTGTATGCTCAGAACTATAGGAGACTTGTTTTAGAATAATCAGACCTCTTGCAAATCGACCGGCGTCTCTTCTATATACTCGTAAATTTTCAAAGTATCGGTGAACAACACTTTGAAGGGTTCTAACGGTTCCCGCAGTGTATTTGGATAGTACTCAGAAAGTTATAAAGGAAATTCTAACGACAAAGCAATCCGATCAATAATTAATGTGTTACACAAAAAATTAGGATTTAGTTTTGAGCTGCTTCGGTGTAAATAATTTTTCAATATACCACACGACCTTCCAACCTACAAAATGGAAATGAAAAGACATGAAATAATTTTAATAACATTATTCTTAGGATAATTATGCAACCTCCTTACGAAAATAGGCAACATTGTAAAAACAAAAACAATAATCTGTGTCAAACAAATGTTTAAAACTTCTTGTCAAACAAAGGTTAATAGACACCTAGATGCTTACAACTTTAACTTTGGTGTTAATTCCAAATTTCTTGCGTGACACATTAACTATTGATCAGATTGCTTACAGTCATTAGAATTTCTTCTATAACTTTCTGAGTACTATCAAATCTACTGTGGGAACTATTGGAACCCTCCAATATGTTGTTCATCGATAGTTTGAAAATTTAGGAGGATATAGATAAGACTCTTCTCAATTTTCAAGTGTTCTGATTATTATAAAACAATTTTTCTGTACTTCTGAGCATACATAATGCAATTCCAGAGAGTTTCGACAATAAAATTAATTACATAATTTAACAATTAGTAAAAAATAGTCCATTTTTCGGATAAATTAATTTTTAATAAAAATTTATGATTACTTTCAGCATTGAAACTTTGGATAGGCATTGTGCATGCCGAGAACTATTTCGGAACTATTTGAACACTTCAAAATATTTGTCGTAAAAATTTAAGCTATGTGATTTTTTAAAGTCGAATAATTCTATAAATATTAATCGGGTCGCTTTCAATCATTAGATTTTCTTTCAGAACTTTTCGTACACTATCCAAATCTGCTGCGAGAACTATTAGAACTCTTTAAAATATTTTTTAACATTTATTTTTTTAGGTCAAAGGTTGTAACTTTTCCATTTTTGACTATAATTTTTTTTAATCAGCGAGATCTCTTAGGAATGAATAAAAGAATATCAACAATTGATTGGAACTATTGCATACCAAAATTGAATTTTCAAGTTTAACATTTTTTTTTAATTTTCAAAAAAAAAATGTTTTTCATGTTAGCAAACCGTTCAATTGTGTAAGTAGTATACTTGAGAAATACACTTGAATGCTTTGCTTAGGTTGCAAAATTTAGACATAGAAAGTTTCCCTTCTTCAAAATAGTTAAGTGTAAAGGTGACAAAATGAATAATTCTATTTACAGTATTTTTGTGTTTGCTGGGGAAACCATATTGCTTATCTGTGATCAGGTTTTTAAAATTTAAAAATTTGGTTAAGCTGAGCTACCTTGCTTTTCAACTATTTTAGAAAATGCAGGTAAAAGTGTTATAGGTCTATAGTTAGACATGTCATTTTTATCTCCTTTTTTATATACTACTTGGTTTACTTAAAAATACGAAATCATCTTGATCAGCATTTGTTAAATTCATAGATATTACTAGCAATATTAACGAAGTGACCGTTAAACATTTCAGCTGTAGTTGACGATGGAGAGTAATTTTCCATTTAATCATTTCTTCTATACGAATTTATAATTTTCCAAATCACTTTGTTATGGTTACTTAGAAAAAAGAAGAGCACATTTTCATTGCCACTTTTCCAGCTCTACTTAATGCTGTTATTCAATTTTTGATACAACGTTGTGTTTTTAGCAACCATCATCAACTTTATTTTTAAATACACGAAAAATTATTTTGCCATATTTAAATTCGCTCCTTGACTCTGAATTCAACGATATATCACACTTTATATTTTTGATACGTTTCGATGAGAAAATTCATATTCAATGTAAAAGATCGAAAACGTACAGTTAAAACTAATACTAGAAACATTAGAAAACTGTAAAATTATTATAAAATAATGTTTTCATTTTCTAATGCCTGTTGCAATAAAATAATTCACATCTTCCGTCGTACTGATGCATTTGATAAAATAAGCTGGCTTTGCGTTTTGTTTACCTACCTGCCATAATTGATTGTTGTCCGTATTACGTTTGTTTGGTGGTCTCTGAGTTAATTATATTTTGTGTTTACCTAAACACAATATGGTAGGAATACGTTTTTCAAATAATGAAAAATTCGATATACTGACGTGTTACATTTTGTGTCAACGTAATTGTTCTAAAGCCGAAATAATGTATTTAAACAAATATCAAGAAAGGCGTCAACCTCACAAAAGAACTTTTCGCACATTAGCAGTTAATCTAAAAGAATATGGTGCGTTCAAAAACCTGAATCTGCAAAAAACCTTGCAATGAAGAAAAGCCAATACTGTTTTATTAGCTGTAACGGAAATTCCAAAGGTTTCTACTGGGAAGATTGACGAAGCAACTGGCATAGCCCATTCCACAGCTCATTATGTTCTAAAGAAAGAAAAAGTACATCCATATAAATTTAGAATTTGCCAAGGACTTCGGCCAGGTGACCCAAAAGTCGTAGAATGTTTTGCGTCAATCTCAAGACAATGAATATTTTCCGAATGAAATAATATGGTCCGATGAAAGTATGGTTAATAATAATGGAATTTTTAATCGTAGAAATGCTCATTATTGGGCAAGAGTAATCCACGTCTGTACAAAACGGCCAAACACCAACACCGTTTCGGATTTAATATGTGGGCTGCTATATTCGGTAGTCGAATTATAGGTCCTTTCATTTAATACGAGTCCTTAAATTCTGAGCGTTACCAAATTTTACTCCAAAATGAATTAGAGATAGCTTTGAATGATTTGCCTTTCCAAGAAGTTGAAGGTTGTTGGTTTATGCAGGACGGTGCACCAGCACATAATTCCAGAGTTGTCAGAGAAAACCTGTCAGTTAGATTTCCAGAAAGATGTATTGACACTCATGCAAATGTACTGTGACCAGCCCGTTCTCCAAATATAACACCTTTGGATTTTTTTCTTTGGGGATACATTAAAAATTACATTTATGGGAACGATATTGAAAACGAAGAAATTTCACAAAGATTAGTTCTTGAAGCTTTTGCTAGTAATACTCCTCAAATGCCGAAGAATGTTTTAGATGCTACAGTTAGAAGATGCTATTTATGTTTAGAGAATAACGGGACTCTTTTTGAACATCTTGTGTGAGTTTATTAACCTTTAAAATAAATTTTTTTTTTATTTGTCTATCATTTAAAATTACAAAACATAATTTTGTAATAATTTTACGGTTTTCTAATGTTTCTAGTATTAGTTTTCACTGTACGTTTTCGATGTTTTACATTGAATATGAATTTTCTCATCCGAAACGTATCAAAAATGTAAAGTGTGATATATCGTTGAATTCAGAATCAAGGAGAGAATTTAAATATGGCAAAAATAATTTTTCGTTTATTTAAAAATAAAGTTGATGATGGTTGCTAACAAACGAAACGTTGTATCAAAATTGAATAACAGCGTTAAGTAGAGCTAGAAAAGTGGCAATGAGAATGTGCTCTCCTTTTCTTGATAACTCTTCAAATAAGGTCAGAAAAAATTAAAACGAAAATCAGAAAATTCAATTTTTTCAAATATCTCAAAAACTAAAAGAGATATTCGAGTTCTACAAAGACCATATACATGGTCCTTTTAAAGTGTTACAAAGCGATATCGAGAAAATGGGTGAATGAAAATAAATGAAATATCTAGATACAATGGGTCGTTGGACACTTTTGACTGAGTAAGTAATGTTTAACCCTTTCCACTTTTAGTAACTTTTAAATGTTAAATGGAAAGGTGCAGTTTTCTTTTCAGATTTGTAATCTCCAGAAAAACTACGTTATAGTCAATGAATAATTGAATGCCAATGTCAATGTCATTACGCTAAATTTAACAAAATTAAAAATAAAATCAACTAAAGAAAAACTGATATTAGGTACATTATTTTATTATAATACATAGATTATTGGGCTCAAGATAATCCACACTGGATGCGAACAGTCGCTAATCAACACCCTTGGTCGATAAATACCTGGTGTGGGATATTTGGCGATGTTGTTATTGGACCTCATTTTTCGATGGTAATCTTAATGGACAGCGATACTGAGATGTCCTTTGAAATGACTTGCAAAGATTGATGCCAAATATTACAGAGCAACAACGAGAAGCAATTTGGTTCCAGCAAGACGACGCACCACCACATTTCTGTCGAGAATCACGTGCTATATTGAATGACACTTACCTTAACAGATGGATTGGACGTGGGGACCAGTACATGGCCTGCAAGATCGCCAGACTTAACCCTCTTGATTTTTCTTTGGGGTTTCGTCAAAGAAAAGTCATGGACTGTCAACTACAGCCGAAGACATGAGAGAAAGGATTACGCGTGCAGTTCGTGAAATCACCCCAGATATGTTATCCAGAGTGCGGAATTCTTTTCGAAAGACGGTTGATAAATGTTTAGAACAAAATGGTCGTCATTTTTAACACCTATTATAATAAAATAATGTACCTAATATCAGTTTTTCTTTAGTTGATTTTATTTTTAATTTTGTTAAATTTACGCAGTGACATTGACATTGGCATCAAATTATTCATTGATTATAACGTAGTTTTTTCTGAGATTACTATTCTGGAAAGAAAACTGCACCTTTCCATTTAACATTTAAAGTTACCCACCTAAAAAGTGGAAAGGTTAAACATTACTTACTCATCAAAAGTGTCAACGAACCATTGTATCCTAGATATTTCATTTATTTTCATTCACCCATTTTCTCAATATCGCTTTGTAACACTTTAAAGACCATATATACATCCTCTCAAATGCGTAACTTTTGTTCTATTTAACATTCCTTCCATCTCTTACCGTTTCCGAGATCCCCATAGTGGCATCTTTATCTTGGACACGATGTATAAGTGGTTTGATTTCCACAGGAATTTTTGAAAACAATAGCTAAACGTTCATTTAGAAAACGTTTGTAGCAAAATCACACATCAACAGTGTGGTCATTACATTATGCAGACTAAATCCAATTATGTAGATGCAATTGAAAAACTAGGAAGGTTTTATTAGAATGTAAAGGAGTTGTGAATTACTCTTTTAGGTTTCAACCAACAATATCCAATCCGGTACTACCTAGATGTATTGCTTTCCTAAGATTCATAAACTAAGTAATGCTATGCAACCCATTGCTAACGTATAGTTTAATTTCCTCCTAGATGTTCTTTCTTTTAGAATAGTTAATTCATGTAAATATTTCAATTAAATGGGAATAACTGCAAAACCATTCATTTTAGGTATAGGAAAACCTAATACAGTTTGAAACATAATTAAATTCTCCAGTAATGGAAAGGAAAATATATAGAGTGTTTCGTTTGAACTAAGCAAGTTAATTATGTTTAAATAAGAATGAAAAGGATTCACTTTTTTAAACACCCCGTATAGATTTCCTTCAACCACTCATATGGGATTTGATAGCTCATTATATTGACTATTAATAGTGACCAATAGTTATTTTATCATTGTACTGTAGTACGGGGTATCAATTAATAAAATTTACCGTACAATTTTGAAAAATCTCAAATATTTCGAAAAGGGTAAGGTTTACGTGTACACAGTATAACAGCAATAACTTAGGTTTATTTTACTCGTTCAATTCTAAAATGCAACAATATATAGTGTGTTCCATTTAAAAAAACCTAACATTTATGCGCCACTATTTTTGGTACACCCTGTATATATGAAAATAATTTTAAAATGTGGATCTTATGATCCTATATCATATTACATTGAAATAATTTTGAAAACCGGTGGTGTCTAAGCGCTACAGTCGAAAATCCGTGGCGTCTAAACGCTACAGTCCGTGTCGTGAAATACCCGGTATATATACATGGTGGGTGTCTACTTCGTGGACGAAGGATTTCTCCTTGACTATTAGAGATATCAAAACCAATTTTGTTGTGGTAATACACGATCATTGGACCTACATTCTAAAAATATATAGATATATACAGGGTGGTTGATAAAAATATGCCAACCCAAACCTGTTTTTTAATGAAACACCCTGTATACTTTTGCATTTTTTGATTGACTGTTATATTTAGAATAAAAGTATAAAAATCTGTGTCTGTATCACTTTGGAACCACGAATCACCGACTATTAATAATAGTCTACTAACAAACAAATTGGGGAATTTTTCGAAAACATGTAAAACTAACTACCTAACTAACTAACTTACGCGAAATGTAATTTTCCTCAATTTTTTCAAATGCAACACCCTGTATATTTTTTCACATTTCGATCCCCCGTGAAAAGTAGATACTAGTTGATAATAGGTTTCATAGCCATAAGACGGACCCTTCTTGAGATATTAACGCTTTATTTGAAAATATAGTACAGAAGCAAATAAAACAAAATTCAAAGCAAATAAGAAAATACGAATGGCAAATAAATTCTTTAACTGATAGGAAAATTTAACTAATAACTAAACAACAAAATAATTCTCTAGACCTAAAAATAAGTTGAACAAGTAAACATAAACGAATAAAACCATACATTTAAATTAAATGTTCAAAATGCTGACCACACCTAGCTAAACACTTTGCAATTTGCCCGGTAAACAAAAGTTTCACTCGCAACATTAGAGTCGAAATTGATTGAAATGCAGCTCTAATCCTATTTTTCATATCTTCGCTTGTGGTAGGAGGATGTTAGTAAACTGAATAGTGATAGTGATGATAGTTAGGTGTATTAATATTGCCATTATTGTGAAAAGTTGCCTCATCCGTAAATAGAATGTAATTAACAAAATTCGGTTCTTCATTTACTTTAGTAGTTACCCATTGGCAGAAAGATTCACAATTTTGAAAATCTGTTTCACTTAAAGCTTGATGTTCCTCAATATGATAAGGATGCAATTTTTTTTTTACTTGTACGTAGCTCTCTGGTACTAATTTGCGGATTTTCTATAAAAGATACCACATCTTGAAACCCAATTTCTTCATTTGGGCTTGTTTTTGCGCGCTTGGGATAACACACTTCCAGAATTTATAAATCTCTCAGCTACATTCATAAACGATTCTTTCCGCGGCTGTCTTCTCTCTGGGTATCGTTCACAGTACAAACAGGTAGCTAGCAAAGCATTTATTTGAGCTTCGCCGTAAATAAAGATCATATCGACCATTTCTTCCTTGGAAAAATTCATTTTATACCAAAATTGACAAAACGACAATTCAAAAACACACAACCTAATGGAACAATATTTTAATGATTATACAAACGTCAAAATAATATACGCAATTGTTTCTCTTTATTATGAGGGGATAGTCTACCTGATTTGTTTTGTGCATTCTATTATGATAATAAATTTATATTTTAGAATATTTTTGCTTAAATGCGTCAATATCTCAAGAAGGGCCCGTCTTATGGCTATGAAACGTATTATCGATTAGTATCTACTTTTCACGGGGAATCGAAATGTGAAAAAATACACAGGGTGTTGCGTTTGAAAAATTTGAGGAAAATTACATTTCGCGTAAGTTAATCAATCTGTATAGTTTTACTTGTTTTCAAAAACTTTTCCCAGTTTGTTTGTTAGTAGACCATTATTAATAGTCGTTGGTATAAACGGATTCACAAAACGTGGTGACAACGCTCGCATCGTGGTTCCAAAGTTAACTCTATTTTGTTACTAACGTGACGATATCTGCAGAATGGTTAGTGATACCGATACAAACTTCTATATTTTAATTCTAAATTTAACAGTGAATCCAAAAATACAAGTATATACTAACAGGGTGTTCCATAAAAAAACAGGTTTTGATTGGCATATTTTTGTCAATCGCCCTGTATATACCTAAATATGTTTAAAATGTAGGTCCAATGATCGTGTATTACCACGCCAAAATTGGTTTTGATATCTCTAATGGTTAAGAAGAAATCCTTCCACGCAGTACATGCCCACCCTGTTATATATATATATATATATATATATATATATATATATATATATATATATATATATATATATATATATATACAAGTAATACCGCTCTGGGTTCGAACCTTTATATGTCCTCACGTAACATAGTATTTTGGCTCACTAACAAATAATGTATTGATTTAAATTGAAGGTACAAACATGTGCACAAATTTTTCATTCACGTGCTATAGTAAATGTGTGCCGCCTGTCCTAGATTAAAAACGGTTGCGATTTTCCATCCTTATTCAATAATAGCACATTTTTCAAATCACGAGGACATTTTAAGAAAATGTATTTAGATTTGTTATTTAGGAAATTCCTTAATGTTATGACTACGGCTAGGATTTCTATGCATTTGCATGTTTTTTTTTTTTACTTACAATAATCATATGCAAAGTGAAGTATAAACATGTTTTATGAGTACGTGCACCTCATACGCGAATTTGAAAGTGCATATAAATGCATATTTTAATGATTTTTCTAAATGCATGCATATTTCGTAATATTTTAATGTTAGTGCATATTTTGTACGTTTTTGCTCGCGTTTTTGTATTTTACAGTTACTTTTGCATGTGATTTAAAAATGACTATTTCAAAAATTCTTCTTTTAAAAATTATTTTGTGTTTATTTTTAACATGGGAATTACCAAGAGGATTTATTTTTACAGTCGGAAGTATTTACAGATTATTCATCCTCTGAGTATTAAGTATGCTATTGTCCTATTGTTAATAATTGGAGTATTATACCTTTTAGGTATACAGCTGTCATAAATATTTCTTGGAACATCCTACCTGCCTGTAACTGTTATTGTAATTTACATAGTTGATTCAGAACTTTGTGTCCTAAGGATAGGAAAAGAAAAGCGATCCGTTTCTGTAACTCTGCGAAGTTACGTTCGCGAATTCGAGGGTTTTACGACCGACGATAAAATATTATTTTGTACAGTGTGTGAGGATAAAGTCAGTGCAAACAAGCGGTTTCAAGTAACACAATACCTTAACACATTAAAACACCAAAAGTGTGTGGGTTTAAAAGCTAAAAAACAGTCTCTGTTGCCGAGATGCCTTAATAATTTAAGTAATGCTAGTAATAAATCTGCGGAATTTAATAAAAACTGTGTAGTGCGTTAGTGGCTGCCGACATTCCATTAAGCAAAATTAACCACTTCTGTATTATTTCCTATTAGTGGAGTTTATCGGCCAATTTCCACAGTTTATGCTTTTTGAGCGCGACGTTTCGGAAGCGGACGAAATTTCAAAACCCTATGCCTGAGGAATCTACTCTTAGAAAAAATTACTTACCTAACTTGTACCGTGATACCATCCAATTAATTAGAAGAGCTATAGGTGACAATTATATTTGGGTTTCGATTGATCAAGCTACAGACAGCGTTGGCAGGTACGTAGAAACTTAATTATTATTTTGTTAGATTAAATGGCTGATGTACTAATACGAAGGTTTTACGAAATCAAGAATATTTCTTTGTCGAATTTCACCTATACTCGTTTTTAAAATGTATTGTTCTTTAAATAATGATTTAAGTTTGTTGTTACAACTAAAGATTTATTCTAGTATAAATTTATTTTCAGATACGTTGCTAACGTTATAATAGGCATTTAACTGGAGAGGCGAATACCAGTTCATATCTTTTAACCATGGATGTTTTTGAAAATACAAATAATTCGGCAATTGCAAAATTGCTTAATGATTCCATGGCTCTTTGTGGCCCCAGGGTATTCAGTACGAGAAAGTGCTCCTTTTTGTTACTTATGCAGCACCTTACATGCTCAAGGCTGGAGCAGGCCTTCAAGTCTTATAGTCGAACATGACTTATCCTACTGCCTGGCACATGGATTACACAGAGTCGCGGAAAAAGTGCAGGAAGTACATCCAAAAGTCAATAATTTAATTTCAAACCTTAAGAAAGTGTTTCGTAAAGCTCCACATCGTATACAGGCATTTAAGGAAATAGTACACCAAATACCACTGCCCCCAGAGCCTGTAATAACAAGATGGGGTACCTGGCTGTCTGCAGCAGAATATTATTCAAATTACTTTGATACAATTAAAGAAATTGTAAACATATTTAACAAAGATGATGCGCTTCGTATAAAAAATGCACAATACGCAGTTAATGCGAAAGGAATTAAATAAGAACTGCTGTTTGTTTTTTCAAATTTTGTTTGTTTGTCAAAAACAATTACTTTATTAGAAAGACAAGGTTGTTCAATTTCAGAAAGTATTAATCTGGTAGATAATATTAGTACCTCTCTTGCTAAAGTTAAAGATCCAAAGGGCCTTGCAGTACATAAAAAAATTAAATATGTTTTAGAGAGAAATGTAGGTTTTGCCTTAATTAGAAAAATAGATGACGCAATAACTGGTCAAGCTACTATCGCAGATGAACTGAAAGAATATAGTATAGTCCAATTGAACAATTATGAATACGCTCCAATTACATCTTGCGATGTTGAAGTGAGTTTTTCCAAGTACAAAAATACTTTTACAGACAATTGACAAAGTTTTACTTTTGATAATTTAAAAATGTATATAATTGTAAATAGTAATTCATTTAATATATAGGCTAAATTTATTTTGTAAAGTTGTATTATATTTTATAAATAAAATAAATTAATGTGATTATTTTTAGTTTTTGATTTCTTTTTCCGAACTGCAAAATGCATATTTTCTATAAAATATTGCTTTTAATGCATATATCTCCAATTTTAAGAGCATACTTAAGTGCATATTTCAGCATTTTATAGTATATAAGTGCATGCATATTTTGGCATTTTTAAGTGCATACAAATCCTAGCCCTAGTTATGACAAAAAAAGTTCACTTACTTGACGTAGTGAGAATTGGTCATGTTTGCCTGTATTTACAAGCAAATGAATACAATTTGTTGCAATTTCTTTTTGGGAACAGGTTCAGAAAGAATCGAACTACCCAATTCTAGAATTTTATATATTTGCATTGGAATACAAAATATTTATGAAGGTTTAAGGTCGGGAAGGTTGAAAAGTTTATAGTACCTTTTTGTAAATAAAATTCAGCAGTTTTAATACTATGCCAATTAAACACTTAGAATTTACATGTTTTAACAACAATCTATCAATTGTTAAATAGCAAAAATTTAAGCAAATCGGCCCCACCAATTTTGTAATATAAGCCTCCAAAATGAAGCGACTAAACTTCGATATTAATTAATTAATGGTAAATGTTACATATTGATGGCATACTATAACTCTAACTTTTCTAAAGACCCCTTCAATTCAACTTAATTTAAATATATTTATCCACTAGCCGTACCCGTCGCGCGCTGCTGCGATCTCAAAATGGGGAGGGGGATATTTAAATTTTGTGATATACGTGTCTCATAATTATTCGAGTCAATCGACCCATGGAATAAAAAGTAAAAAAACTCAACCGTCATTTCACCCCTTAGGGTGGAATTTCGAAAATCCTTTCTTAGTGGATACCTACACTTCAAAAAACACACCTCTGTCAAGTCTGTAGGACCAGCGGTTTAGACTGTGCGTTGATACATCAGTCAGTCACTGAGTCAGTCAGGACTTTGAATTTTATATACACAGATTACCTATTAAGATTGCTACAAAATTACTAATCAATAACCTAAAGTTAATAATACCTAAAGTTAAAGTTAAATTGCTCTCTAACTTGATTTGAGTCTAGGTTGGTTTCTTTGTTTTGGACTGCTGCATTAACTGAACATTTAACCAATTTGGTGTATTCACAGTTCATTAGACATTACAACTCCGTTGTAGTACATGGTTACTGAAACTGAATACACCATTACGTCACTTTTGTTTCATGTAGACAGAATGAACTGAAATAATTGGTTATCTCTTATTCTGCTTAACGCTAAAACAGTCATATAAGCGATATTAGCGAATAGAAGAATAAAAATTAATTATTCCAACACCATGCACAGATACCAGTGGCTTAATAATAACAAATAAATGCACTCTCGCATTCGCGGTGAGATAAATGGTCGGTGTGTGAGAGAGAAAGTATGAGGGCTTGGGCGCGCCCCGTGTTACAATAATTAAAACGAAAAATTAGGTTATAAAGTTTTTCCGGGAGATTTTACCAATTTTTCTCTTCATAAAAACCTTCCTCAGACTTCAACCATTACTCGAAAAAAAATTGGCAGAATTGGTCCAGCCGTTCTCGAGTTTGGCGATTCATTTTTATTTATATAGATAGGGTTGGTTTTATAAATAACAAATACATTAATAAAAATTGGACTATTTTATTGTACGTTTTTTAGAATAACAAATTATCTGAATGATCTGCACTTGAAGGTATTGCTTTGTATGTACAACGTGAGATTACTTTATGTATACTGTATGGTTTTAATCAAATGTACGAATAAAAACATTTATTAACACTACTTTAATAAAGCTATTAAAGAGGATATACTGAAAGACTTAAGATTTGAAGATGTGCTACTCACATAAAACACATATTAATTTCATGTGATAAAGGCACTGAAAACCTTACCCCAAGTTTGACTAAATTAGGAGTATTTGAAAAGTAATATGGAATTTGCTGAAACAATTTGTGTCGGTGGTTTAAGCAAAAGTATGAAATATAGAAATATTTTTAAGAAATTCAATTGTGAGCATATTA
>JARFJB010002318.1:92500-95000 GCA_036346205.1 Vesta saturnalis | reverse complement strand
TACTGCTAACAAAAACTAATACAATTCCAAGCAACGTCTCCAGTACAGCTCAAAGGATTTCGATAGGGGTAGAGAGTTCAAAAAAGAGTTTCATTGGAGCAAAAGGATCTGAAAAGCAAAGTTTCATTTTAAAATAAAAAGTAATAACTAATAAGAGACTCATCATCGTGGGAAGATGCAGCTTCAGGTCCTATATAGAAGGATTACAATGAGGATACAGAATGGTCACCAGTATTGGATCGGTCTGGGTAGATAACCGACACTTGGGGATTTTGTGACAGTTTATTTAAAAACAAAACTGTCAACATTCTATATAACACGCCACGTTATGTTTCCAGTAGTTCTGGACATGAGAATATGACGTAAGAATGATCCTATCGGCACCCAATTGCTTGGGAAAGGTAGACTTCAGTCTTCCGGCTAATTTAAATTAGAAAAGTATGTTGGTTCATTGTGACCCACTAGTAGTTCACTGTGACCCATATATGGCCCGCTATAAAATAGTTGCAATATTTTTTGTGTATTATTTTTTAGTACTTGTTTTCTATATTTTGCTAATTTGTGAATGTTATCACGTGTGCAATTATATTAAAGTATCAAAGCTAGTCACAGAAAGCTATTGTGAAGGAATAAAAACGTACACTGTGACTCCCACCTAACAGAAATGGTAAGAGGTAAGTCTTGAACAATCTTTACCGAAATTGTTTAGGGAATTTTTCAGGGGTGGTATATGTGTGTTACGAAATGATCAATAGTCATGAAAGGTATGATAGGTCAATGAAGGAGCGTTTACGTCTTAATGGTATTAAGAAAGGAAAATAAACTAGTAAGGTATGTGAATACCAAAGTTGCAAAAAAATTTTCTAGGAAACGTAATGGTGAAAGTTTAGGATTTTATTATTCTAGTAAAATGATTAAAACTGAATCGGGTGTTTTCTTTATACCGCAAAAGTAATCAATTCAATGATCTCTAAGAATTTGGTTGAAGTATATTTCAGGCAACTACACTGATGGAAGTTAAGGCACGCAATTTGTAGAGCATTACAGTGGCTCACAATCTAATTTAATCTGATTGAAGACGACTTCATTTAAATGATATCTCAGTTAATTAAACAATTTCGTTTTTGATGGTTCCTGTTATCAGTGATAAATTGCCTGCAAAAAATGTAAGTATAAATAATTAAAATTACCTCCACATGTATTCGCCACTGTAGGATTTGATGCATCTGGTAAAATGGATCACTTTTTAAGCGCCAGGATATTTTATTAATTTGCAGGTTGAATAACTTTAGGTGGTTATACAAAAATTATTAACAAAATTATTACTTATTTGGTTAATAATTTTCATTTCGTACATTCTTTCTTTTTGGGAAACTTTGTATTTCTATGTCTTATGCCGATATCAGAAAAAACTCGGTTAGGTTCGATTATGGTCCTTTCATTACGCACTCCTAAACCTCATTTATGTATAATATTAAAACTAATTGGATTAAGTCATATGTCAGTAAATACTAATCCTGGAAAAACGGGATTTCATATTAACCCACCATGCAGTGTTAAATGGAAGCACTTACACTACAACGCTTCATATTCTCATTAATGGTTCAGATACTACCGGTAACACATCTTATTTAATATTTAACTTCTAATTGATGCGATATTAATAATTGTAAATAATTGATAATAAATACTGGTGCAATTTTCCTGGATGATTTAATTTCTTTATTGTTGACGTTTCTTAAAGACGTAGTAATTGGTTTTGTGCTGATGTTGAGTAAGTGAATGGAATAGTATCAACTAATGAAAATCAATGGTGTTCACAAATAATTCTTTGGAAGTGAAGTCTTGATGACAAATTAGAAAAATGTTATTTCGACTCTGTCAGTTAATGTTTGAGAGCAAGATCCTATTTAGCAATAAAGCGATTGAAACAACTTGAACCGAACCTTTTGAATAGCTTCCTTTAACTTTAAATGTTATTTTCCACGATTTCAGTGTTGATAAAATGCTTTCTGGTGTAAATACTGTGGATGATGCAATTAATTTGGTGTCTGAAGTTACTGTAATATTTAAACCTGCCGAATTTAAATTTATGGAATCAACATCCAACAGAACAGAGGTTTTGTGATATTATTTAGAAGCACAGTGTATGTGCAGTCTTGTGTTGTGCGTAGGACGTATTTTTGAAGTATGAACATAAGTGTGCATGAGAATTTTCTTGTGTGTACATAATATAAGCCTGGTGTAAATGCTACGCCACTGGAATTTTTAGTAAAGCACTGAGTATTATGTAAAAGCATATTTAAAATTTTGTGTAAAGGTTTATAAGCTAGAAGTAGTAAATTTGAATGAGATGTAATATTCTAGTAACACCCCTATTGAGACGGTAATGAGTACCACTGTATTTGGCAAATGTATTTTAAGTTGTAAAAGTTCTGTAAATAGTGTGAATTAATGATATGTAGGTATTGTATTAAATGCAGAGGAAGAATATGCATGT